>JAVQMG010000097.1:5302500-5545000 GCA_032878915.1 Castanopsis chinensis | reverse complement strand
AGTGCGGCTTTCTTTGTTCTCATGACAGAGTGAGGGGCGTTATCCATCCGCCGATAGAGCCGGCTTATAGTGAAGATCCGCTCATATGCTGCATGAGTTAGCGATCAAGCGGAAAAGGACCTGCTGGCTTCTTTTCTTTCCGGAGCAGAGCTGCCTTGCTCGTAGCTCCGTATTAATATAAAAGGGGATGCAGGGTGAAAGAAAAATAAGAAGCAAGTCTTGACGGAGTAAAGAGCCACCTAACGGTGGTTCTGCGCCAAGTGCGATCGATTGTCCTTCCTTTATAGATTGAACTACCGTAACTCCACTCAACCAACAAAGTGAATTCCATACTCAAAGTTGAGTTACCGTACAAACTCAATATCTATAAAAACTAAGGGGGAAGAGTTTTTACTGAAGCCGAAAGGTATCCTAAAGGAATGGTAGGCACCACAATCCACCCAGACGCGGCCATCATAAATGGTTCGTGCGACGGCGGCGGAGGCAGGTTCGGGATAATCCATTCAATCTTCTTCTTTTTTTTCTCTTTTTTCCTCTTCCCATGGAACTCCCTCTTGAAACATTTCCAGAGACTTGAGTCTTATTTCCTCTTCTTCTTTCGGTGGAGTTTCCTCTCTAGGTTCTTCTTACAGCCTTATCCCTTTTCAAAATTCTTCTTCCCTTAGCTTAGGATCGCCTTTGGAAGCCGGAACGCAGGGGTCGATCCAGATGTTCCTCACAAAGCCAGATAGTATTAATAGCATTAATTGTAGTGATGGTAGGGGGATGCTGGAAATCGGACACTTTCTCGGCCCAGCATGTTGAGACCGGAGCGTGACTAGGGAGCGAGTTCTTAAAAACCCCCATTCTATCGTTGGGGTTCTTAGGAGTTTCCTGTTCATCCGCCACGTTGATTTTTCCTTCTTTTATGAAATCTTGGATTTTTTGCTTCAATTCAAAGTCTAGCTTGCACCCGTCGCATGGCCCGGTCCCCCCTCGTTGGGGACCTAACAAAATTCCGCCAATTCCTTCCGCCCCCACCCCCCATATACATACATACTTTTCTTCCTTTCTCCCATAAAGCTTCCTTTCCTAAATCTTAGCTCTTCTCTTTCTTATTTATTCTTACTACTATCACTTTATAAACCAGGCTGGCTGAAAAAAACCGTAACGTATCAGGGTAGTACGCCTGGAACAAAAAGGTTCGTCGTACAATTTCGGCGATTACAAAAAGAAAGGAGTATAATCCCTCTCCCCCTTAGTGTCTTTCCACTTCCGTCGTTCAGGAACAAACACTTCGCCTAATTCTTTTGAATCCCGGCCCGGTTTTCCCCCACTAACCAATTACGTTACGACCACTGAACAAACTTGGTTGACGAACATGGTTTATGCGCCGCTAATGTAGCGGCTTGTCGAGCATTTGACAAACTCACACCATCCATTTCAAATGGGATTTGTCCCGCGGACACACGAGCAATCCAACCCGTAGGATTTCCTTTTCCTCTTCCCATTCTTACTTCTGTAGGTTTCCCGGTAATAGGAAGATCTGCGAGAACTCTTACCCATATCTTACCATTTCTTCGGAATTGCCCGCTCATAGCACGATGGAATTGTCCGATTATAGCCCGACGCGCTGCTTCAATGGCTCGATATGAAAGACGACCGGCTCTACAACTTTTAGTGCCATATCTTCCAAAACCAAGTTGTGTACCGTCCGGTTTGCAACCCCTACGACATCTGCCTTTACGATATTTACTAAATTTCGTACGTTTCGGATATAGCACGTCCCTTTTTTTTTTTACTATATGAAATCCACACTTTGACACCTAAGATTCCGTAACGAGTAGATACTTCCGCAGGAGCATAATCGATTTTCTGGTTAAATACATTACGAGATGTTTTTCCATACTTTCCGCATTCAGTTCTAGCTATTTCTGCGCCTTCTGATCGACCTGAACAACATATACGGATCCCCTCAACCCCTTTTTTCATTACTAATGGAATATCCTTAACTATTTTACTAAAAATGGAACGAAATGATCTTGTTTTGTTTCTCAGTTGAAAAGAGATGTCTTGAGCAATCAGAGAAGCACTTTGATAAACAGATTTGATCTTGACCGACTCAATTAAGGTATTAGTCTTTGTTCTATTAGACAACAAAGATCGCATTTTTTTCACTTCGTTCAAATAAGAGTTGTACCCGTATGGAATTCTTCTGTTTCTCAGTATGATCTCTATCATCATCTCTATTCCCTTTATAAATTCTCCTATCCCACCCAGGTCTATGAATTTCTCTATCAATTCCATTACCCTATCCTTACCCATGAGGTTCCAACATTTGATCCTTAATTGACCTAGGAGTTGTTCCCGGGCATCCTCAAAAAAAAGGTTCTTATACATCCCAACCCCATCCCTTGGAAATAAAAAGGTAGCACCGAAGAAAGGAAAGAGCGAGATGGTTGTTTTTGTTGTTCCCGCGAAGCGAAGATCATTCGCTTGGCGAATGAAGTGGGTCAACCTCTTTTTGGCTTCGGCCAAACACTTTTTCTCGCTGGTCGAGCTTTCTACAAAAAAAGCGATGCGAGAACGTATTCTCTTATCTAAGCTTCTTCCTTGTGCATTCGCTCCCCCCGTCGTAGATAGTTCAGCCACGCCCGGCGCCACGAAATGATTGAGAACTACGACGGGGTCGAAATCCATTTTGTTCTTTGTATTCAATAAGTATTGCATGACCGAATAATTCAAGGAGGGGAGCACTGTAGGGAGGGTCCTTTTAAGTAGAGGAGTCGTCGGGCCGTCGGAGCGGGACTTCTTTGGGAAAAAGAACTTGAATAACTTTGTTTTTCTGAAGGAGTCGTCATTTTCTGTCAGGAACGCTATGTCATTTACAACCCCGGCGTATTTCGGATGCTTGAAGGCCCCGCTGACCCGAAGTGATTTAGAAAGATTCTTCTTTATCTTTATCAATGGTGATCGGTCATGGTATCCATAGCGTTGCTTCTTTTTCGGCCAAATCCTAATTTCGTTTTGCTTCTCCCGGTCGTCGAGCTTGATCGGCCCGACTTTCCCAAATGCCCACCACCGGCCCTTCTCCTTCCCGGGTTTGGATTTTTCCCGTCGTTTCAGTAGTCGTGGTCGACGGGGAAGAAAGAAATGAATGAATGTTCTTTTGGGAAAATGTATAATAAAACACCTACCGAGACGAAAGCCAAAGGTGAGTCTCGTAGGTGGACGTATCGAACCGAAATAAGATCTCAGGTTGACATCTTGATACACTGATTTACCATAATAATAAATAGAGTCAATGGTGACTCCGCCGTGGGAAGAGCCGCTTCTTTCTTGCTTGATAGGGGGGGCTTCCATTCACCAACGCAGACTAAAAGTGCTCTCCGAACCGTGCTGGACAGTAACCCATCACACGGCTCTCAAACCCAACCTGTGGTGGATCCCGGGGGACAAAGTCAAAGCGCTTGATCTTTTGCCCCATACTTTGAGATGCTCCTCCCCGCCGATCAAGCAGCGACGCTGCTTGTGATAGGCTTAGCTTTAAGCCGCTATCGTTCGGTTCGAATAAGTCAAGTCCCTTCGGTCGGTTCGCTCAGGTGGTCTTCCCTTATCTTCCCTAATGTTCAGAGTAGTTCTAGTTTGAGAAAGGAGCACCAGCCGAGCACCCTGAATGAATAAGAAAGGGACAACAGAGGGAATCCATGATTCTTATTCAACCGAGTTGAAGCTAGCAACATGTCGATTACACACCGGAGGTTGGTTGGTAAGAACTGGGGACAAAGCCCCCTAACCTAAGTGGGCCTACCAGCGAAGCAACTGGTACTTGATTGGGCGGGGGGGCGGTTTGGTTTCGTGCAACGCCCTCGCAGCAGGAAGAGGTAGTTGTCATTTGAAAGGAAACGCCCTTTCTATGTTATTAGTAAAGCCTAAACGCCCTGCAATCTTTCTAAAGCGCTAACGCGCCTTATATTATACAATTAGAAAAGCAACCTTTCGCCTTTATTGATATGATATAAAACAAGCTTACTTACTAATAGCAACAAGCACCTTCTTTCTCAAAGTCAAGGCTCTTCTCCTTTTCTACGAATCTACAACTCTCTTTACTGAGAGAGACTCCATCCATATCCCTACTAGTGGTTTTTCTTCATTTTCCATTCTAATTTGTTTGACAGCTTAAATTAGGTTCCATTTTAGATGGGTTTTCGGTCTTAATCAAAATAGGTCAGGGGCGCGTCGGAACGGTCGGTGGCTGCTTAGTCTCATCCGAGAGTCTAATCTCTTTGTACTGCTTTTTTTTGAAAAAAAAAAGAAGGAAGGGGGTCGATTTAGGCTCCTTCCCTTCCACTGCATAGCTGCGCTAGCAGGTACTATGAGCCCTCTGTCCCACGCATCTAACCAGCTCGCGTGGTTCACCGGTTCCACCGAAAACTCTAATTTGTTGAAGCGGAGCATAGTGCGCTTTAGGCGCCGAGCGAGAAACGTCTCTTCTTTCGTTTCGGTTTATTCACTGATCTGAAGCACTTGTTTTCTTATTAATTCCAGGGGCGGCGGCGTTCTTGAATGAAGTCTATCCGAACCGAATTAGCACTTCTCAAATCAGGCTAGGCCTCTCCAGCTGAGCTGGGCGCCGGGGCCCTAGATGCGCTAGCGATCGGCACATAGGGGAGTGGTTGCCCGGGTTTCTCGGCCTGGTATCCTGCACCTCGCGTTCATGATATCTACATTCAACTGTGCCCCGAAGACACGGTCGAAGCACGCCCGCCCAGTGTGCTTCTTTCACGACATGCTCTGGTCCCGGGGTCTTCCAGTGGTCTTCTAGCATTAGAAGAAGTCGTGTCCGGCACGGACATCTGCAACGTCCTCCCACGCTTTTTTTATTTGAAATATAAGACAAACTAAAGAAAAATACTGACCCATTCGGTTACTTTCGCGGTCGCCCTCACTGAACCGACTTGAATCTGAACTACGATTCAGACCAAGTCTTACCGAAATCGGATTTCCTTTTCGTGCCATATGCGCTTAGACTTTCTTTTTTCCCCCTTTTTCTTCCCGGTCCAATATTAGTTCTCGAAAGTCTTCGTTTCCGTGTAGAAGCAAACTCTCCAAATTTATGACCAACCTTTCCTTCAGTGATCTTACAACGAACAGGAGTTTTTCCATTGTAAATTCGTACGGAGCAATTAACGAATTCCGGCAAAATAGAAGATCTACGTGACCAAATTTTCCTGTTCAAAAGAAGATCTCTCTTCTTCTTCATTCTCAACAGGAATGCATCAACAAAACTGCCCTTCCATATAGATCGTCGTGGCATGAACTCAGAATTTCTTCGTAGTACGCTTCTACTTTAATTAAAGCTTGCTCCTACTCCTCCTCCTTCTTCTTTAGTACAGAATCGTCGTTGGTCCTTCTTTTTATTTTCGCTTCTCTTTCTTACGCAATTAAAGCCCATTCCCTTACCGGATAAGCTTATTTCCCGACACGATAGACCTATTAATGGGTCTTTTTTTTTTGTCTTCGGTGGAGAATCTTGCCTTTCTTTTTCTATATCCCCTCTGTTCCCCACTGACCATCTTCCGAACCCTGGTGAATTAGTTTCTTTCATGAGGTCAATACTGGAACTAGTCCTAATCTCCGTACACGATTTAGTTAAGTCAGACTTTTTCCCCTTCCTTCTTTTCTTTCTTTCTCTTCTAAGCAGGAATAAGTCTTAATCCATTTAAGGAGCGAGTAAGCCCTGGTTCTTTTCTCCGATGGTTGAGCATTTTCTTTCTTATACGCAATATTTCCTTATTGATTCTCTTTTTTTCTAATAGTCTAATTGCCATGGTAACCAAGATCCATAATATGAAAACAAAAATGAGAATTCGAATACGATACGAGATCATAGGCAAACGCAACCCCAAATTAGAATACGAGACAGGATTCCATCCATCAGTATGTAACCCCCACAGCTCCCTTAGTGCTAAAATTTCTCTGTATGCCTGGGTTTTCCCCCTTTGTTCGCGACCACAAAAAAAAGAATGGAATTGTAGTTTTGTTTTTCTAGTCCCATGAATCTCCGACGATTCCCCTCTGAACACCTACTCTACTAACTCATAACCTTAAAATCTAATTTTTTTCTATAAGTTAGTCTAATAGATTAGCATTCCGCATTCCATTTGGAAAGCCTTTTCGCTTATGAGACTAACTCCAATGAATGCCACCAACAAGAAAGCTAAGTTTGCCGCCCTAGCCTTTCTAACCATTGGTTCCAGGATGACAACCAAAGACTAAAGCCCGATCCGAGCAAGATCGTCGAGACGTCTACGCGTGGGGCCATTGCTGACGCCCCTTGCATTCCAAACAATTGCAATTGTGGAAATTTTGGAAATAGAGTGGAGTAGGGCTTAGCCCCAAGTTTGGATTGTGCCCTAGTAGTCGCGCTCTTACCCAGGTGCTGCCATTTGTTTGCCTTGTTCGGAGGCTCCGGTTTCAAATCTTTCTCAAAGATAGATGATTGTGGGTCCTGAGAGGAGCTATTGGATTCTTCATCATGATCATTGGAATGAAGAGGCTTTGAGGACCTTCCTTCTAAGGAGAAAGCGCGAACTTGTCTCTGTATGGCAACCACTAAAAAAAGATAGTGAACCTTCGGTTTATTGGATTCCGGGCCGGATGGATCCAGTGCATAATCCGTAGGGGGTCTTGATTATCAACAAAATTTCTGCCAACTAGTTTCTCTTCCTGCTGTCCCCGTGAGGCAGAGCTACCGCCGGTATTAGGGGCTTCGTTAACCGAAGGCTATTTTCCAATAGCGAAATACTCCGGTTGTTGAAGAACAGGAGCTTGGGGATTGTTATCTAGTTCAAGCTCTTCGCCCCGAGGACCATCTTCAATGGTTTGCATGTAAGCAGCAGCAACATCTGAATCACAAGGGCTAACTTCAGTGGTAGAAGCCCTGACTTACTTAAAAGCTTCTGGATTGGTTGGGTCATTAGCATGAAAAAAAACCGGAGCATTATTTGCAGCTTCAGCCACACCAGCATTCACCTCAGCAGGTGCATTTTGAACAGTAGCCGCATTATCAGCAGCAGGCATCGTTTCAGTGGTAGGCGCTGCCCGTATTGGTAGCATTGGTTCTTGGAACATAGGCCATTCTCGTTGTGCTGACTACTCAGAGAGACTCTTTAGGAGTCAAATTATCCGCTTCGGCTTGCCTCTGGAAGCTCTATTTTGATACCTTAGCGGACTACTTGTTTGAAGCTTTCAATATCTTGTTCTCAATGACCGGATCTCGCACTTCCTTCCCCACCCACCTACCCTCTTTACCAGGTAAATTTCCCTCAAATTCAATGAGACAAGTCCCTTCTTCGCTATGCGAGACTGGCAACAAACAAGGCTTGTTGCCTTTTAGTAGTCAGGAAATGAGACCTCGTCAACTACTTAGTTTTCTGGACAAAGAGAAAGCACAACAACCTTGATCTGCGGCTTTGAACCGATTGGAGGGAGTTCTAACGATCGTAGCGTAGGCCGAGCACTCTTCTCGATCCAATACAATTTTTGGATGCACTCTCGCCTTAAGTGGCTGAAACCTCTATGTGGAAAAGTTTCTTATTGCAAAATGAATGGCATTCTAGAAGCTCTCACTAAAACAAGGACTTCCTATACTGTACTAACAGTAGAGTCAGTGGACATAGGGCATGTCCCCCTCCTGACGTTCCCCTAGCGGGTGAACTACCAATAGCGATTGAAGCTCCTTATGCCCGGTTCCGTTCTCCCCTAAAAACGAAAGCAATTTAGCTACTAGTCCGAAAGCCAGAAGCCGAAGGCCAATGACACTAGCTAACTAGCTGATAGAGATGCCACAGCTGCTTCTTCTGGAAGAGCTGCAAAAGCGAATACCACTACGTTAGCTGCCTCCTTTGCTGATAGAGCGGCAGAAGGCGGGTACGACGTTTCTGCTTATATCCCGTTCCTCCTTGGATATAGACGAATGCCCCTTCCTATAACAACCTGACACACTGCGGTGCCCTTAGGGGCACCCCCGATTACCGGTCCCCTTCGCGTAACTTCCATTCCTTAGTTTGAGCTTGCTCGCGAACTAAGAAGGTTGGCATGTGTATGGCTGCGAGAGCGACGGAGAAGAGGATTTAGAGACAACACGTAAAGCCGAGTTACCCCAACCAACGGCTGCCTTTGCTAACCTTGCCTTCTTATCTGAACTAACGCACCATCAACATTCTTCTTCGAATTTCAATCAACAAAAAGAAAGAGGAATTCTGAATAAGATGGACTACTAGAGCCACGGTAGCGAGCCATAAGCTAGCCTTGTTGTAGTATTAGGAGCGATGGAGCTTGCCCAGTGAAAGGAATATGTAGCGAGTCACGGGAATAATAGAAAAGCACTCTTCGGGGCTCACTATCACCTCTATTACATAACCTCTCTCTGGTCTACTCTCCCTCCGAGGATGGTCACTCAACCTATGGAAGAGCCTGGCTTAGGTCGAAAGGGCTTCCCAGCAGAAGCAACTTCGCCTTTCCCTTTTCTCTTGAATGAAGAGTAAAAAGGAAATTCAATTGTGGCTGGACACGGGAAAAGGCATATTCATTGCGGATTGACCAAAGAAGTCATTTCAATGGTGATTTTAGCCCTTTCCCGAGGCCATTCTGAACGTTTAGTTTTTTAGAAATACCTGAAGCTTTGCTCCTTGGCAGGCTAGACTTCTTTCAGACCCGTATGATGTGCCTCTTTCGGTTGCTTTCTAGCTTTACCGAATGAAGTGAGTCACCTTTCTCTTCTGTTTCCGTTTTCAGACAAGTAGCTAAGTCGTGTTAATCCTCTTCTGCCTTTCCTTGCTTTGCTTTTAAGCTGGCTTCCTTTGATGCCCACTGCTTCGTCAATACGGCAACATGGAATCCGCATCTGAATTAGCAGCTTCCTTGCTTGAGCAGCCTTTCGCCTTTGGCTTCCTCTTTCTAGCTCTCTCTTCCTTTCGTCATCTGGAAAAGAAGATAGATAGTAGTGATGAATGAGTATAATAGTTGTGATCTTTCTTACCTTAATCTTCCGCGGCCTCTCCCACTTTTTCATTAGGGCGATCTCCTTTTGACCCTCGCCCTATCTATTAATTAATGGAGAAAAGAAAGGGAAGGCTGAGTTAAGGAGGAACAAGTTAGCTCATAAGTCAGTCTGTTTACGACAGATAAGGAAAGGAGGGGATAGATTAATCACTAAGAGCAAAAGCTCGCTACTGGCTAGCTTTAGCCGCTTTAGCCCGAGATATAGAGAACTAGCCTTCGCCCTTGCCTTCCGCCTTTCCGACTACAAGCAGGGAACAAATCCCTTCCTAGCCTTCCTTTAGCTGACAACAAGTGGCACTTTAAGCATTAGTCGCTATAGTACGATTGTTCGTAGGTTGACTGACTCCCCTCCTTCCCAAACTCATCCTCAAAAAGAAATCTGCTTTCATCAAAGGTCGGAACATAACGGACAACATAGCCTTAGCCCATGACCTTGCGCATCGAATGAAACTCAAGTTTGGCTGCAAGGCTCAGCCTGTGTTAAAGTTGACGTTTCTCAAACTTTGAACAACCTGAAATGTAGTTTTCTTCTCAAGACCCTGGCCAAGATGGGCTTCTCCTCAGAATGGATTGAGCGGGTCCAGCAGTGTGTTTGCACATCGAGAGGTTCGGTCCTGCTGATAAACCGTGAACCCTGTGGCTTCTTCTCCTCGGAATGTGGCGCCATAGGGGGATCAAGTCACAGGTCTAGTAGATGGGGAATGAGCTTCTTTCAACTATGATTTACTGGCACACGCTAATGGAAGAACCAAACAACGGAATAGGATGATCGATGGTATCATTTTCTGACTTCCTGACGGACCGAGCACTGGCATCAATCTTTCGTATGTGATTCCGTTTTCCATACCCAATTATCTCACATGATCGAGACTCTCCTATCTCCATTTCTCTGGTCACATATTAGAGTAGAAAGAACCAAGAAAGAAGGGTGGTGGGTTGGGGTAGGATATACCTTCTGATCCAGATACCTTAGATCTAGCTATGCTTGCTTGCTGACCTGTGCTACCTATTCTATTCTTGACACATTAGGGTAGGAATAAAAGTAAGCTGAGCTGCCTATCTCGCTGTGAGCGCTACCTAAGCACTGTTGAAGGCACTCAGAGAAGAGTGGAAATAGTCCGTTATAGGAGAGGGCTTCTCACTAACACTTTCGACTCACTGCCAAAAGCTCCTTCTTGTGCGCTAACGCTGGAAGGGATGGTTTTGGGTGGGAGAGAGACCACTGGAAGACTTACTCGTTTAGATAGAGATAAGCTATACATAAAAAATATGGAACTCCCCCAGGCGTTCACTAAATGCATTTCGCTTACAGTCACTAGGAAGGGGTTCTAGTAACGAAAGATTCCTTCTATAGGTAGGCCACATTTCTCATATTCATTTCATGGTCTGCCATTTTGGAAAGCAGGGGCAAGTCAGGCATGATGCTTTCCCGGGGAGACCCTTTCCATTTAAATAATAATGAAGCTTCTCGCGCATTTGTGCTTGCTGTGAAAGTTATCTTCGTTATCAAGAGATGGGGCGTTCTCTCTCCCTACTTAACTAACAAGCAATGGGGACAAAGGCCTCGAATCCTGTCTTTGACGGTGATCATAGCGTGTCACGCTGGGAAACTGATCGAATGTTTTCTGTCTCAATGTCAGTGTGAAAGTCCTAATATCTTTACGAAGTCGAAATAGCATCACAGAAAGAGCAGCCGGAACCTACTCCCAGTTGGCCAGCATCAAAGCAGGAGCTTCTCCCGATGACACTACTAATGTGGAATACCAAGTGCGAAGGTTATCCATTTAGATTGCTGTCTAGTGGTACTTTCTGGAGCAAAGCTGCCATCCAAAGCATTCTTTCTGGAAATGTTGTGTGGATTCGAACAGATGTTGGGTTTCGGCCCAACAAGCAAAGTACCTCCAGAATTCTTCTTTCATGCAGGCTCAGGGGCATCAGAAGTCTTCTTGGTTCTGGAAGGGTGTTCTTCAGACAAGAGATCTTCTTCAAAAAGGCCTGTGCTACTTAGTTCAAAATGGACAAGATATTCGAGTTTGGGATGATCCTTGGCTTCCTCAACTACCATCCTTTCGTCCTACCATTCGAGAAGGAGTGTCTATCCCAAGAAATATTCATTCGGTGGCTGACCTCATTGACCCTTCCTCAAACCAGTGGAATGAAACTCTTATCCGAGACATTTTTGTCCAGTGCCCAAGCCATCTTAAGTATCCATCTTCCGCAGCTCACTCTAGGGGATAAAAGAATATGAGCACCGGATCAAAAAGGGACTTTTTCTACTAAGTCTGCCTATTTGGTAGACCAGGCTAATCGGTTTCAGGAACAAGGCCCCCTAAGCCAGAAGGAGTGGAACCCCCTTTTGTCCTCCAATATCCAGGAGAGACGGAAGCACCTAATTTGGCGAGTTGCATGGGATGCCCTCCCGGTGAGAGCCAAAATCGCCCGGATGATGCATTTGATAAATGCCCTCTTTGTCGCTCGGGGCAATCAACTCTCAGGCATTTGTTTCTCTCTTGTCATTTTGCGAAGGTTCTCTGGAGGGAATCACCATGGCCAATGGACATTAGTGTCTTCTCTGAGAAACCTCTTGAGGAATGGAATTCAATTACCCTCAGGATCAAGCCTGATCAGTTCCTACTTTAAAAGGAAAGGTAGCAACCGTAGCTTTCTTCATAGTAGCTTTTCTAGCAGTAGAAATGATGACTAGCAAAGGAATAGAGATGGCGGCGGGAGAATAGGTAGGCCTTGTTAGCGGCACATCATCAGGAATGGATTCAATCAACGGATTTCCCTTGCCTCCTGGACCAATACTCTTCCAATGGCAAATATTCTCCTTTTGCCTCCACCCTTAACACTTTGACCCAGACTACCACTTACAGCCGGCCAATCAACACCCAACTGTCGGATTGACGGGAGAAACGGCCCAATAGTTCGTTCAAAGGTATCTCGGTCGATACCAGAGAACCACTTGTTGTTCCGATCTCCTGAAAATCTGACACGCTGAGGCCATAGCAGACCAGTTGACTGATACTCTTCTGTCACATGGATTCTCTCCATGAGCCAAGTATAGGCTAGAAGCTCGAACATTAAAGCGGGAAAGGGAGATTGCAGGCCATGCCTAACAAACCTCGCCGCACCCTCGACTTCTTGACGGAGACACTCAGTCATCTGTTTGTAAGTGGGTAAAGACTTCCAGGTCGGGGTCCAAGACATCCCTTGACAAAGAGGTATCTTGGACAATCTGGGAAGATACCGATTCATGATAGTAGGGAGGCAACCTTTAAGTTGACCAACTACCTCAGAAACAGTATCCAGATCAGCAGGAGCAATAATGCTCTTAAAAGTTGATGCGTTTACCCTCTTAGCGAGTTTTATGACTCGGCTTAATGAAAAGAAAGAAAGGTAAATCTTAACAAGCTGATCAGCCTTCTGATCCTTCCTACAGATCATCTTGCGATGAAATGCGGGAATGATGCGAGGGTAACCAGATCTGGTGAGGGAGACAGGGACGGGGAAGAGGCCATGGTCTCGTCATTCACCAGCAATTTGGTTGATACAAACATTTATTTTCTGCCTATCTTTCTGTGGTAGTCACGGAATGGACAAGTGACAGCAGTACCCATTTCTGGAGTGGAATCAGCACCAGGAACGGAGTAAGCAGCGAAGGAGGTAGAGGCAGGCATGAAGGCAAGAGCAGTTATGGTTCGGTCAGTGCCTTCCCTTAGGGCTAAGTCCCTTCCGTCCGTCCCTTCGGTAAGTCAGTTAGTCAATCAGTTCAGTCTGTTAGTCTCTTCTTATATCTTGCACGAGCATCCCATTTCATTCCTTTCTTTTGTACTCGGCTAGACAGAAGGGGTCGGTCGATAGCCAACTCGAGACTTCTTTATTCAATCCGACATCGGTGGAAAAGAAAAGGAGGCTGCTTTTGCTTTAGCAGGATGGGATGGATTTCTTTTTTGGTGGTGGGTCCGGAGTAGGAAATCGCATCATAAGCGGGTAGGTCATCATATAGGTTTCGAGGAGGGGAACGAGATCCGATTTCGAATACTGCTCCTTCTTTACCAGGTTCAGATCATTACTCGACTTCACATGTGGAGGGAAATCCTATAAACGGGGGAGTGACGGAGACGGAATAAAGGCTGATCTGGCAATCGATCTTGATGTCGCCTCGTCCCCTCAACTGCTTCATTAGCAGGTGATCGATCCGTCAAATCCGACTCAATTTCCCCAACCTTTCTATTGGACCATTCATTGGATTGATCCTTCCACCGCCCCTAGAGGGCGCCAGGTAGACCAGAACGGGAAAGTGAAATCACCCTTATCCAACTACCAGCGAGGGCACTCCACCTTCTTTATTGAACTCGAACGCGGGACAATCCAGAATCGCTTCGGGTGGGGGAAACATATCTACACTGACAGGAAAGGGAAGACCAAGCAGACTAGGGGCTAACATCTCGATGAAACGGAAAGCCAAAAAGCAATGAAAATGCAACCTCAAAGTTCGGGGCAGACCCAGTTTCAGTGGTTTCGGGATGACCTTCGTGTGGAATATAGGGAGTGCGCAGAAGCTAGTCAAGTGGCTCGAGAGACCTCAAACTGTCTGATCAATCGTCAGAAAAAAAAAATTCTTTATTCTAAGACCGAAGCTTGAAGTCCCCTATTCAGTTCTGTCTTTCTTTCGCTTTTCAGCCACTTCTGCTGCTCTCAAACAACAGAACTACTTGCATCTGGGGTGAAATGACCTGCTGGAACCAAACACAAGTTGAGGCACTTTCTTCGCCTGCCCTTTATCTTTATATTATAATTAGAAGTTGCAAAGATCCAGTTCTTCCTCGGCTTCACAGGCTCAGCCATGAAATTCCCATAATCGAGACCAGATCTCAAAACAAATCGACTCAAAAGGCTGCATTTGGCGACGACTCTTCCACCCTTTGGACGCCAACTCCACCTTTCGGCGACTCCTACCCCTTTTTGCTACGTGGGGGCAACTTCGCGCACGAGAGACAGCTTTTTCAGAATCATTTGTTCAATCAGCTCGGTTGAATCAAAGATCCCACTCCAGGGAAGATCGACTCTTCTTTAACCCTCTTCTTTTATCATACAGATCTTACGTGAAGCCTTTAGCTCGCCAGTCGAAATGGGACAGCAACACTCGAGATGCCGGGCCTATTGATCATTGAGGCATACGATCATTGAGGCATGTGAACATAAAAGCATGTGATTAATAAAGCATGTGAACATAAGAGCATGTAATCATCAAAGCAAGTAGACATATAAGCATTTTATCATTAAAGCAAGTTGATATGTAGGCTGGCTATCATCAAAGCATGTGAACATACAAAAATGTGAGCATTTATCATTCAAATACACATACCTCTAATCTCCCAATCAACTCTGCATTCAAGCACAATCGTCAAACCATCTAAGCACACAAATGTCCAAATAAACGATCAATTTAGCCATTAAGCCTAAAGACATTTCATCATCCAAGAGTGTGCACATATGTATGGATATCAAACAAGTGAGTATCAATGCATGTGAGCACGCAATTTTCAAACAATTGAACAAAGGAGCAAGTAATCATCAAAGCATCTAAGCATATGAGCATGAAGGCATACATGCAAGTGGGCTTGTGATCATTAAAGAAGGTAGACGTGGGATCATACGATCGTCAAAGCGAGTAGACATGTGAGAATGTTATTATTAAAGCATGTGAAGATAGGAGCATGTGATCATCAAAGGAAGTATACATGTGAGCATGTTATCATCAAAGTAATGACAAATGTGAGTAGGCTATGAACAAAGAATGTGATCATGAGAGCATACAAGCATATGAACAATTGAGCACCAGAGTGAACATACCTCAAATCTCTTAATCACCTTAGCATTCAAGCATATTCATCAAAGCATTTAAGCGCACGAACGTATAAATACATGATCACTTTAGCCTTCAAGCCTATAGACATTTCATCATCCAAATGTGTGCATGTGTGTGGATATCAAACATCTGAATATCAATGCATGTAAACATGCGATCATTAAAGGATTTCAACATAAGAGTAGTTAATCATTGAAGTTTTCAAGAATATGAGAATAAATGCATATAGGTAAGTGGGCATGTGATCATCAAAGCAGGTAGACATGGAATCATATGATCATTAAAGCACATAGGCAAGTGAAAATGCTATCGTTAAAGTAATTACAAATGTGAGCTGGCTATCAACAAAGCACGTGAACATAGAAGCACGTGATCATGAGAGCAAAGAAGTATATGAGCATTTAAGTATCCAAGTACTCATCCCTCTAATCTCCCAATCACCTCAGTATTCGCACACAATCGTTAAAGCATTTGAACGCACGAACGTCCAACTACACAATCACTTTAGCCTTCAAGCCTATCCACATTTCACCATCCAATTGCGTGCACAAGTGTGTGGAAGTAAAAAATGTGAATATCAATGCATGTGAGCATTTCTCATCAAAGCATTGCAACATAAGAGTAGGTAATCATCAAAGCATCCAAACATATGAGTATGAAGGGATACAAGTAAGTTGGCATGTGATCATCAAAGGAAGAAGACATGAGAGCATACGATCATGGAGGCATGTGAACATAGAAGCATGTGATCAACAAAGCATGTGAACATAGGTGCATGTGATCATCAAAGCAAGTAAACATGTGAGCAAGTTATTTTCAAAGGAAGTAGATTTGTCGGCTGGTTATCAACAAAGCATGTGAACATACAAGCATGGGATCATGAGAGTATATAAGCATGTGAGCAATTAGCACCCAAGTACACATACCTCTAATCTTTCAATCACCTCACGATTTAAGCACAATCGTCAAAACATTTGAGTGCACGAATGTGCAAATACATGTCCCCTTCAGCCTTCAAGCCTATAGACATTTCATCATCCAAGTATGTGCACATGTGTATGGGTATCAAACATGTGAATATCAATGCATGTGAGCACGCATTCATAAAGCTTTTGAACATAGGAGTCAAAAATTATCAATGCGTCCAAGCATATAAGCATAAAGCCATACAGACAAGTAGGCTTGTGATCATTAAAGCAAGTAGACATTGGAGCCCATGATCATCGAAACATGTAAAAATAGAAGCTTGTGAACATCAAAGCATGAGAAGATTGGAGCATGTGATCATTAAACCAAGTAGACATATAAGCATGTTATCATCAAAGCAATGACAAATGAGAGCAAGTTATCAACAAAGAATGTGATTATGAAATTACACATGCAGATGAGTATTTAAACACCCAAGAACACATACATTTATTCTCCCAATCACCTAGCATTTCAAGCACAATCGTAAAAACATTTGAGCACACAAAAGTGCGAATACACGAGCACTTTTACCTTCAAGCCTATAAACATTTCATCATCCAAGTATGTGCATATGAGTGTGAATATCAAATATGTGAATATCAATGTATGTGAACATGCAATTATTAATGGATTTCATCATAGGAGTTGGTAATCATCAAAGTGTCCAAGTATATAAGCATGAAGACATAAAGGTAAGCAGGTATATGATCATCAAAGCGGATAGACATGAGATCATAGATCATCAAAGCAAGTAGACATGTGAATTTTATCATCAAGGTAATGACAAATGTGAGCTGGCTATCAACAAAGCATGTGATTATACAAGCATGTGATCATAAGTACATAGAAGTATATAAACATATAAGCGCCCAAGTACACATACCTCTAATCTCCCAATCACCTCAATATTCAAGCACAATTGTCAAAACATATGAGCGCACAAACATCCAACTATACAACCACTTTAGCCTTCAAGTCCATACACATTTCATCATTCAATTCTGTGTACATGTGTGTGGATAAAAAAAATGTGCAAGTCATTAGATGTGAGCATTTGCTTACCAAAGCATTGCAACATAGAAGTAGGGAATGATTAGAGCATCTAAGCATATAATCACAAAGGGATACAGATAAGTTGGCATGTGATCAACAAAGCAAGTAGACATGAGAGCATACGATCATAGATGTATGTGAATATAGAAGCACGTGACCAACAAAACATGTGAACAAAGGTGCATGTGATTATCAAAGCACTTAGACATGATAACAAGTTATCACCAAATCAAGTATATATGTTAGCTAGTATTCAACAAAACATGTGATCATGAGAGCATACAAGTATGTGGGCAATTAAGCACGCAAGTACACATACCTGTAATCTCCCAATCACCTCAGCATTCAAGCACAATCGTCAAAGAATTTGGAGCACACGAATGTCCAATTATACGACCACTTTAGCCTTCAAGTCTATGCACATTTTATCATCCAAGTGTGTGCACATTTGTGTGAATATAAAAAATGTCAATATCAATGCATGTGATCATCAAAGCATTTCAACATAGGACTAGGTAATCATCAAAGTGTCCAAACATATGAGTATAAAGGCGTATAGGCAAGTAGGTTTGTGATCATTAAAGTGGGTGGACATGGGGAGCATACAATTATAGAGGCATGTGAATATAGAAGCATGTGATCACCAAAGCCTGTGATTCAAACAAAGTAGACGTGAGCATGTTATCATCAAAGCATTTCAACATAGGAATAGGTAATAATCGATGTTTTCAAGCATATGAGCATGAAGGCAAACAAGCATGTGGGCATGTGATCATAAAAGCAAGTAAACTTAGGAGAATGCGATTGTAGAGGCATGTGAACATAGAAACATGTAATCAACAAAGCATATGAACATAGGTGCTTGTGATCGTCAAAACAAGTAGACATGTAAGCATGTTATTATCAAAGCAAGTAAATATGTGGATTGGTTATCAACAAAATATGTGAACATAAAAGCGTGTGATCATGAGAACATAGAAGTATATAAACACTTAAACACCCAAGTACACACACTTCTAATCTTTCGATAACCTCAGTATTCAAGTACAGTCGTCAAAGTACTTAAGAACATGAATTTAAATACACAATCACTTTAGTCTTTAAGCCTGTAGACATTTCATCATCCATGCTTGTATGTTTACATGTGTAGGTAATCATCAATGCGTCTAGGCATTTGAGCATGAAAACATATAGGCAAGTGAGCATGTGATCAGCAAAGCAAGTAGATATGGAAGAATACGATCATGGAGGCATGTGAACATAGAAGCATGTGATCATCAAAGTAAGTAGACATGTGAGCATGTTATGATCAAAGCAAGTAGATATGTGAGCTATTTATCAGCAAAACATGTAAACATACAAGCATGTGATCATGAGAGCATACAAGCATATGAGCATTTAAGCACCCGAGTACACATACCTCTAATCTCCCAATCACCTCAATATTGAAGTACAATTGTCAAAGCATTTGAGTGCAAGAACGTGCAAATACATGATCACTTTAGCCTTCACGCCTATATACATTTCATCATCCAAGTGTGTGCACGTGTGTGGATATTAAAAATGTGACTATCAATGCATGTGAACATGCAATCATCAAAGCATTTCAATATAAGAGTAGGTAATCATCAAAGCGTCCAAGCATATAAGTATAAAGGCATACACAGGAAAGTGGGCATATGATCATCAAAGCAGGTTAACTTGTGAGCATAAAATCGTCGAAACATGTTGCAAAGAAGCATGTGAACATCAAAACATGTGAACGTAGAAGCATGTGAACGTAGACGTGTGAATGTTATCATCAAAGCAATGACGAATGTGTGCAGCTTGTCAACAAAGCATATGAACATAGAAGCATGTGATCATAAGAGCATAGAAGCATATGGGCACTTAAGCACCCAAGTCCACATACCTCTAATCTCCTAATAACCTCAGTATTCAGGTACAATTGTCAAAGCATTTGAGCACATGAATGCAAATACATGATCACTTTAGTCTTCAAGCCTATATACATTTCATCATCTATGTGTTTGCACATGTATGTGGATATCAAAACATGCAATCATTAGAGCATTTTTACCTAGTAGGTAATCATCAAAATGTCCAAGTATATGAGCATGAAGGCATACAGGCAAGTGAGTATGTAATCATCAAAGTAAGTAGACATGGGAGCATATGATCATGGAGGCATGTGAACATAGAAGCATGTAAACGTGGTGCATGTGATCATCAAAGCAAGTAGACATGTGAGCATATTATGATAAAAAGAAAGTAGATGTGGGCTAATTATCAACAAAGCATGTGATCTTAAGAGCATACAAGTATGTAAGCATTTAAGCACCAAAGTGCACACAACTATAATACATGATCACTTTAGTCTTCAAGCCTATAAACATTTCATCATCCATGTGTGTGGATATCAAACATGTGAATATCAATGCATGTTAGCATGCGATCATCAAAGTATTTCCACATAAAAGTAGGTAATCATCAAAGCGTCCAAGCATATGAGTATGAAGGCATACAGGTAAGTGGGCATGTGATCATCAAAGCAGGGAGACTTGAGATCATATGATCATCAAAACATGTGACAAAGAAGCATTTCAACATCAAAGCATGTGATCATTAAAATAAGTAGACATGTATGAATGTTATCATCGAAGCAATGAAAAATATGTGCAAGTTATCAACAAAGCATGTGAACATACAAGCATGTGATCATAAGAATATAGAGACATGCTCATTTATGCCCCCGAGTACACATACATCTAATCTCCTAATCTTCTCAATATTCAAGCACAATCGTCAAAGCATTTGAACGTACAAATGTCCATCTACACAATCATCAAAGTATATAAGCATGGGAGAATGAGATCATCAAAGCATGTTAACGTGGTAGCACGTGATCATCAAATCATGTAAGCATTAGAGCATATGATCATTAAATCATGTATGTATAAGCATTCAGAGCATGTAAGCATAGGATCAACAAAGCATGTAGACGTGATCGTCAAAGCATGTAAACATAGGAGCATACGATCATCAAAGGATGTAAACATAGGAGCATGTGAACATCAAAACATATGAACCTAAGAAAGTGTGATCATCAAAGCAAGTAGACATATGAGCATGTAATCATCAGAGGAAGTAGACATATGAGCATGTAATCATCAAAGCAAGTACATATATAAGCATGTGATTAACAAAGTATGTGAATATATAAGCATATGTGCATTCAAGCATTCATGAACACATACATCTTACTGTCCAATCACCTAAGCATTTAAGTATAAGCATCAAAACATGTGATTGCACGAGCATCAAGCATCAAAGCATGTGACTCCACGAGCATCAAAGCATGTGATTAAACAAGCATCCAACTGCATGAGCACATCAGCCTCCAAGCATATAGATATATAGTCATCCCAGTGTGCGCACATTAAGATACAAACAATGGGTTGACGCTTAATGAGAATTAATAAATAAGCCTTATGAAAAAGTGATACTTAATTGAATATGTGAGCATTTAAGTATAAGAGAATACAAACATGTAAGTGAGAGAATACAAGCACATCAGCACAAAACCATATGCGTATTAAAGAAACCAAGTACACATACCTCTTATAGCCCAATTACCACAGCTTTCAAGCACAATCATCAATACATTTGAGTCTATGAACATGCAACTGCATAATCACTCAAGCCCCAAGTATAGAGACATATCATCAACTAAGTGTAGCACATGTGTATGGATATCAAACATGTGAATATCAATGTCTGTGTACATGAGAGCATGTTATCATCAAAATATGTGGCATAGTAGAATATGGTCAACAAGGCATATAAGCTTGGGAGCATGTGATCATCCAAGCATGCAAGCATCAAAGAGTGAGCATGGGAGAATACAATCTTCGAAGCATGTACACTTGACAATCCAAGCATATAAGAACATGTGAACATAAAAGCATACCGACATGTGAGCATGTGATCATCAAAGCATCCAAACATATGAGCATTAAGGTACACAGGCATATAGGCATGTAATAGTCAAAGCATGTATACACGGGAGCAAATGATCATCAAGGCATGTAGACATAGGAATATACAATTATCTAAATACGTGAACATAAGAGCATATGATCATCAAAGCATCTGAACTTATCATCAAAGCAAGTAGACATGTGAGCATGTGGTTAACCAAGTCTATGAACACATAAAACATAAGCATTTATCTAAGTACACATACTTCATACCGTCCAATCACCTTTGCATTTAAGCACTTTCAAAAAATCATGTGAGTGCACGAGCATCCAACTGCGGAAGCACATCAATCTCTAAGCATATGTATATATCGTAATCCAAGTGTGTGCACATATGGATACAAACAAAGGGTTGATATTTTATTAAAGTTAATGAATAAGTCTTAAGAAGGAGTGAAACTTAATTGAACATGTAAGCATTTAAGCACCCTAAGTTCACATATCTCTTATCGCCCATTAACCTTAAGATTCAAGCACAGTAGTTAAAGCAAATGTGCGAAAGAATGTTCAATTGCAAGATCATTTCGGCATCCAAGCATGCAGACATATCTAAGTGTGTGCATGTGTGTGTGGATATCAAACATATGAATATCAATGCATGGGAGCATGTGATCATCAAAGCATATGAGTAGGGGAACATGGGATCATCAAAGTATATAAGCATGAGAGAAAGCAATCATCAAAGCATGTGGACATGGAAGCATGTGATCATCAAGGTATATGAGCATGTGATCATTGGAGCATGTAAGCGTGTGAGCATTCAAATATGTAACCATCCAAACATGTGGGCAATCAAGCATGTGAGTAAGGGAGGATACGATAATCAAATCAAGTAAACATGTGAGCAACCAAACATGTACATACATGTGAACATGATAGCATACGGGCATGTGAGCATGTGATCATCAAAGCATCCAAACTAATGAGGCATATGAGCATTCAGGCAAGTGTGTATCTGATCATTAAAACATGTAGACATGAAAGCATACGATCATTGAAGCATGTGAACATTGGAGCATGTATTTATCAAAGCATATGACCATAGGAGCATGTGATCATCAAATCATGTAAACATATGAGTATGTGATTAACAAAGTTTGTGAACATACAAGCACATGAGCATTCAAGCATCTAAGTACACATACATCTTACCGTCCAATCACCTTAGCATTTATGTATGATCATCAAAGCATGTAAGTGCACGAATATCCAACAGCATGAACACATCAGCCTCCAAGTATATAGATATATTATCATTCAAGTGTGTGCACAAAGTAAACATAAAGAAAGGTATGGTGCTTAATGAAAATTACTGAATAAGTCCTCCAAAGAAGTGACACTTAATTGAACATGTGAGTGTGAAAGCATACACGTATGTGAGCATACAAGCATGTGAGCATTTAAATGCCTAAGTACACACCTCTTACCGCCTAATTGCCTTAGCATTCAAGCACAAGCGTCAAAGTATTTGAGTGTACGAACGTCTAACAACATTTTTACTTAAGCCTTCAAGCATATAGACAAATCATCATTCAAGCATGTACTAATGTGTGTGGATATCAAACCAGTGAACATTAAAACCAGTGAGCATGGGAGCTTGCAATCATCAAAGCATACGAACATGAGATCATAAAATTATGTGAGTATGGGAGCATATGATCATCAAAGCATTTAACCATGCAAAATGTGATTATCAAGGCATGTGAACGTGGGAGCATGTGAACAATCAAACATGTGATTAATCGAGCATGCAATTAAACATATATCATACTCTCCAATCACCTTAGAATCATATAAATGCATGAGCTTCTAACTGCCTGAGCACATCAACCTCCAAGCATGTATATATATATATATATATATATTATCATCCAAGTGTGAGCACATGTATCCAATACAAAGAAAAAATTGATGTTTAATGAGAATTAATGAACAAGTCTTATAAAGAAGTGACACTTAATTGAGCATGTAAGCATTTAAGAATGAAAGTACACAAGCATGAGAGGAGAGACGCATATGAGCATAAAAGCATTTGAGTATTTAAGCATCAAAGTACACATACCTCTTACCGCCCAATTATCTCAACATTCAAGCACAATCATCAAAGCATTTAAGCACATGAACGCTTAACAACGTGATCACTTAAGCCTCTAAGCATATAGACATATCATAATCCAAATGTGTGCCCATATATATGGATATCAAACATGTGAATATCAAAGCATATGAGCATAGGAGCATGCAATCATCAAAGCATATTAGCATGGCATCATCAAACGGATGAACATGGGAGCATGTGATCATCAAAGCATGTGAGAATGTGAGCTTGAGATGATTGTGGCATATGAGCAAAGGATGAGCATGGGAGCATGTGAGACAGTAAGCATTCAAACATGTTAGCATTCAAGCATGAGGTTATACAAACATGTGACCATACAAGCATATCATCATCCAATTTGTGCGCAAATGTGGATATAAACAAATAGTTGATGCTTATGAAAACTAATCAATAAGGCTTATAAAGGAGCAACATTTGATTGTACACGAGCAATTACAAATGATGGTATACAAGCATGTAAGTGTGAAACTAGACACACATATGAGTACTTAAGCACTCAAGTACACATACCTCTTACCATCCAATCACCTCAGCATTCAAGCATAATCTTTAAAGCATTTAAGCATACGAACGTCCAACTGCATGATCACTTAAACCTCTCCAAGTATATGGACATCATCAAGTGTACAAATGCCTGGATATCAAACATTTGAATATCAGCATGAGAGTATGCAATCATCAATGCCTATAAGTATGAGAGCATCGTCAAAGCATGAAAGCATCGTCAAAGTATGTGAGCATGGGAGCAAGTAATCATCAAGGCATATGAGCATAGGAACATGTGATCATTAGAGCATGTGAGCGTGTGAGCATTCAAACATGTAAGTATCCAAGCATGTGAGAAATCAATCATGTGAACATGGAAGCATACGATCATTGAAGCATGTAAACATGCAAGCAGGCAAGCATGTAAGAATATGTGAGCATGAAAACATAAGGGCATGTCAACATGTGATCATCAAAACATCCAAACATATTTGTATGGGGGCATACAGGCATGTGACCGTCAAAGAATGTGAACGTGTGAGCAATCAAACATGTAAGTATCCAAGCATGTGATCAATCAAGCATGTGAGCATGGTTGCATATGATCATCAAAACATGTAGACATGTGAAGATATGATCATCAAAGCAATACAACATAGGAGCATGCAATCATCAAAGCATGAGAACATAAGAGAATGTGACCATCAAAGGAAGTAGACATGTGAGCCTGTGATCAACAAAACATGCGATCATACATGCACATGAGCATTTAAGTATCCAAATAAATATATATCTTACCGTCCAATCATATTAGCATTTCAATACAATTATTAAAGCATGTGAGTGCATGAGCATCCAACTACATGAGCACATCATCCTCCAAGCATATAGATCGTCATCCAACTATGGGCACATGTAGATACAAAGAAAGGGTTGATGCTGAATCAAAATTAATTAATAACTCTTATGAAGTAGTTACACTTAATTGAACATGTGGGCATTTAAAAATGTGTAAGAGCATGTGAGCATTAGAGCATACAAGCATACGAGCATTTAAGCAAAAAGTACATAAACTTCTTATTGTTCAATCACCTCCTCATTCAAGAAAATTCTTCAAACGTTTGAGCGCACAGATGTCCAACTGTATGATCCCTTAAGCAACCAAGCATATAGACATATCATCGCCCAAGTGTGTGCTCATGTGTCTTGATTTTAAACATATGAATATCGATGCATTTGAGCAATGTAGCATGCAATCATCAATGAATACTTGTATGGGATCCTTAAATCATGTGAGTATAGGAGAGAGTGATTATCAAAGCATCTAACCACAGGAGCATGTGAAGGCATGTGAAAGTGTGAGCAATAAAACATGTGAGCATCCAAGCTTGTTATCAATCAAGCATGTGAGCATAGGACCATATGATCCTTAAAACATGTAGACATGTGAGTATACGATCATTAAAGCATGAGAACATAGGAGCGTGTAATCATTAAAGCAACTGAACATCAGCCTCCAAACATGTACATTTATCATCATCCAAGTGTAGTCACATGTGGATACAAAGAAAGAGTTGATACTCAATGAGAATTAATAAATAAGTCTTAGAAGAAGTTACATATAATTGAACATGTTAGCATTTAAGAATGAGTGTGTAGTACAAACATGTGAGCAAACAAGCATATGAGCATTTAAGCAGCCAAGTACACATACCTCTTAAAGCTCAATCACCTTAGCTTTCAAGTACAATCCTCAAAGCATTTGAGTACAAGAACATCCAAGTGCATGTTCACTTCAGCGTCCAAGGACATAGACAAATCATCATCTAAGTGTGTGCTCATGTGTGTGGATATCAAACATGTAAATATAAATGCGAGTGAGCATGGGAGCATGTGATCATCGAAACATATGAGCATGGAATCTTCAAAGCATTTGAGTTGCGGAGCATGTGATTATCAAAGCATTTGAGCATGAGAGCATGTGATAGTCAAAGCATGCAAATGTGTGAGCAATCAAACATGTGAGCATACGATCATCAAAACATGAGAATATAGGAGCATGTAATCATTAAAGTATGTGAACATCAAAGCATGTGAATATAGGAGCATGTGGCCATCAAAGTAGACACGTTAGCATGTGATGATCAAATCAATGAGACATGTGAGCATGTGATTAATAAAGGATGTGATCATTCAAGAACATGAGCATTTTAGCATCCAAGTAAACATATATTTTACTACCTTATCACCTTAGAATTTAATACAATCATTAAAGCATATGAGTGCACAAGCATCCAACTACATGAGCACATCAGCCTACAAGCATATAGATATATCGACATCCAAGTATGGGCACACAAGGATACAAAGAAAGAGTTGATGGTTAATGAGAATTAATTATAAGTCTTATGACGGATTGACACTTAATTGAACTAGTGAGTATTTAAGAATGAGTGTACAAGCATGTGAGCATGAGAGCGTACAATCATATGAGCATTTAAGCGACCAAGTACACATAACTTGTACCGACCAATCACTTTAAATTTCAATCACAATTGACAAAGCATTTGAGCGCAAGGATATCCAACTGCATGTTCACTTAAGCGTCCAAGAATATAGACATGTGATGATAGGATCATCAAAGCATGAGAACATTGGAGCATGTGACCATCAAAGGAAATAGACGTGTGAGCATGTGATGATTAAATAAAGCAGACATGTGAGCATGTGATCATACAAGCACATGAGCATTTAAGTATCCAAATAAATATATATCTTACCGTCCAATCACATAACTTTTCAGCACAATCATCAAAGCCAGGGTTGATGCTAAATGAGAATTAATTAATAAGCCTTATAAAGTAGTTACCCTTAATTGAACAAGTGGGCGTTTAAGAATGTGTACAAGCATGTAAGCATTAGAGCATACAAGCATATGAGCATTTAAGCAACCAAGTACATATACCTCTTACTACCTAATGACTTTAGCTTTCAAGCACAATCCTCAAAGCATTTGAGCACAAGAACATCCTACTGCATGATCACTTAAGCATCCAAACATATAGACAAATCATCATCCAAGTGTGTGCTCATATATGTGTGCATATCAAACTTGTGAATATTGATGTGAGTGAGCATAGAAGCATGTGATAATTGAAGCATGTAAGCATGGAATCATCAAAGCATGTGAGTAAGGGAGCATGTGATTATCAAAGCATTTAATCATGGGAGCACGTGGTTATCTAGGCATGTGACACGGGAGTATGTGATCATCAAAGCATAAGATCCTCAAACCACTTAAGTATGGAAGAATGTGATTATCAAAGCATCTAACCATGGGAGCATGTGATTATCATGGCATGTGAAGGTGTGACCAATCAAGCATGCGATCAATCAAGCATGTGAGCATGAGACCATATGATCATCAAAGCTTGTAGACATGTGAGCATAGGATCATCAAAGCATGAGAACATAGGAGTATGTAATCATCAAAGCAAGTGAACATCAGCCTCCAAGAATATAGATATATTGTCATCCAAGTGTAGTCACATTTGGATAGAAAGAAAGGGTCGACGCTTAGTGGGAGTTAATAAGTCTTATGAAAAATTTATACATAATTGAAAATGTTAGCATTTAAGAATGAAAGTGTACAAGCATGTGAGCATAAAAGCAGACAAGGATATGAACATTTAAGCAACCAAGTACACATACCTCTTACCACCCAATCACTATAGCGTTCAAGCATAATACTCAAAGCATTTGAACGCAAGAATGTCCAACTGCATGTTCATTGTCCAAGCATATAGACAAATCATCATCCAAGTGTGTGCTCATGTGTAGGGATATCAAACTTGAAAATATTATTACGAGTAAGGATGGAAACATGTAATCATCAAAGCATGTGAGCACGGGACCGTATAATCATCAAAGAATGTAGACATGTAAGCATACGATCATCAAAGTATGAGAACATAGGAGTGTGTAATCATCAAAGCAAGTGAACATTAGCCTCCAAGCATATAGATATATCATCATCCAAGTGTGTTCACATGTGGATACAAAGAAAGGTTGATGCTTAATGGGAGTTAATAAGTAAGGCTCATGAAGGATTTATACATAATTGAACATGTGAGCATTTAAAAATAAAAATGTACAAGCATGTAAGCATAAGAGCAGACAAGCATATAAGCATTTAAATAGCCAAGTACACATACCTCTTACCGTCCAACCACTATAGCATTCAAGCATAATACTCAAAGGATTTGAGCGCAAGAACGTCCCATTGCATGTTCACTTAAGAATCCAAGCATATAGACAAATCGTCATCCAAATGTGTGCTCATGTGTAGGGATATCAAACTTGTAAATATTATTTCGAGTGAGGATGGGAGCATGTGATCATCAAAGCATATGAGCATGGGATTATCAAAGCATGTGACTATCACAAGCTTGTGAGCATGGGAGCATATGATCATCGAAGCATGTAATCATTAACCTCCAAAATAAGCAAAATACCATCAAAACCTCTGAAAATGATCAAAATAACCCTAAACTAAGCCAAAATACTCTCAATTTTTCAGATTTTTTGGGTACTTTGGTCGGTTTCGAGTTGTCTTGCACAGTCTAGCGAATTTTAGGGGATTTTGCACACTTTAACAATGTCGATGTGTATTTTTTAATCATTTTTTATGTTTGGGGCACTATGGTCATTTACGAGGTATCGAGACTTGACTGCTTATTCTAACCGGTTCAGGGGTATTTTGGTGATTTTAAAAATTTTGAGGTTATTAAATTCTAGTTTTAGAGAGTATGAGGCTATTTTGGTCAGTTAAGAGGTTTCGAGCGATTTTTTTTTTGTCATTTTGTATTTTTAGGGGTATTTTGGTGATTTTGGCTGTATATTTGCCGTTCTAGTGATTTCTAGGGTATTATTTTTGTCAAAAGAAATTATTTTTCCTGTGAGAATTTTCAAAACATCAGAAAACTTTTAAATACACCGAAACATCTAAAATGACCCCTAACAACTGCAAAAATAACTAAAATGCACCATGAATGTCCAGAATACTTAAAACCCTATAAAATTACCAAAACGCCCCAAAACGATCACAATGCCCCCAAAACTTTTGAAATGACCAAAACAGCGTCGAAACCATCAAAATAAGCAAAATACCATCGACACCTCTGAAAATGATCAAAATAACCCTAAACGAAGCCAAAATACCCTCAATTTTTCAAAATTTTGGGGTACGTTGGTCGGTTTCAAGTTGTTTTGCATAGTCTAGAGGATTTTAGAGGATTTTGCACATTTTAACAGTGTCGATGTGTATTTTTTAATCATTTTAGATGTTTGGCGTGCTTTGGTCATTTATGAGGTATCAAGACTTGACTGCTTATTATAGTTTAGGGATATTTTGGTGATTTTAGATGTTTTAGGGTCATTAAATAGTCGTTTTAGAGAGTATGACACTATTTTGGTCAATTAAGAGGTTTCGAGGGATTTTTTTTGGGACATTTTGTGGTTTTAGGGGTGTTTTGGTGATTTTGTGTGTATATTTGCCGTTCTAGTGATTTCTAGGGTGTTGTTTTTATCAAAAAAAATTATTTTACCAATGAGAATTTTCAAAACATCAGAAAACCTTTAAATACACCAAAACATCTAAAACGACACCTAAGGACTGCAAAAATAACAAAAATGCACCACGAATGACCAGAATACCCATAACACTATAAAATTACGAAAACGTCACCCAAAACAACCACAATACCCCTGAAACTTTTAAAATGATCGAAACACCTTCGAAACCTTAAAAATAAGTAAAAGACCTTCGAAACCTCTAAAAATGACCAAAATACCCTCAAAATAAGCCAAAATATATTCGATTTTTTAGATTTCTGCAGTATTTTGGTCTGTTTCAAGTTGTTTTGCTCATTTTAGAGGATTTTAGGGCATTTTGCTCATTTCAGCAATGTCGAACGGTATTCTTTAATCCTTTTAGATGTTTTGGGCTTTTTGGTCATTCATGAGGTGTTGAGATTTGGCTGCTCATTATAGCCATTTTAGGGGTATTTTGGCCATTTTTTATATTTTCAGATTATTTTAGTCGTTTTAAAGATTTTTAGGCTATTTTGGTCAATTAGGAGGTTTTGGGGAGTTTTTTTGGACATTTAGTGGTTTTGAGGGTATTTTGGTGATTTTTGGAGTGTAATAGCCATTACAGTGCTTTCAAGGGTATGTTTTTGTCAAAAAAATATTTATTTTACCCGTGAGAACTAACAATATATCAAAAAACCTATAAATACAGCAAAACATCTAAAATGACCCCTTTAAAGTTGTTAAAACTATTAAAATGCTCCACGAATGCTAGAAATATCTCAAAACCCAGAAAAATGACCAAAATGACCCTAAAATGACTACAATACCCCTGAAAACTTTTAAAATGAGCAAAACTCCATCGAAATCTCCAAAATAATCAAAATACCATCGAAATATTTGAAAATTATCAAAATAACCCTAAACTAAGCCAAAATACCCTCAATTTTTCATATTTTTGGGGTACTTTGGTCAGTTTCAAGTTGTTTTGAACAGTCTAGAGTATTTTAGGAGATTTTACACATTTTAACAGTGTTGATGTGTATTTTCTAATCATTTTAGAGATTATGACACTATTTTGGTCAGTTAAGATGTTTCGAGGGATTTTTTTTTTTGGAAATTTTGTGGTTTTAGGGGCATTTTGGTGATCTTGTGTGTATATTTGCTGTTCTAGTAATTTCTAGGGCATTGTTTTTATCAAAAAAATTATTTTACCTGTAAAAATTTTCAAAACATCAAAAAAACCTTTAAATACACCAAAACATCTAAAACGACACCTAAGGACTGCAAAAATAACAAAAATGCACCACAAATGACCAGAATACCCCCAAAACCCTAGAAAATGGCCAAAACGCCCCCCGAAATGATCGCAATACCCCCAAAAACTTTTAAAATGACCAAAACACCATCGAAACCTTAAAAATAAACAAAAGACCTTCGAAACCTTTAAAAATGACCAAATTCACCCAAACTAAGCCAAAATACATTCAATTTTTTAGATTTCGGTGGTATTTTAGTTTGTTTCAAGTTGTTTTGCTCATTTAAGAAGATTTTAGGGCATTATGCTCATTTCAGCAATGTCGAGGGGTATTTTTTAATCCCTCTAGATGCTTGGGGCTTTTTGGTCATTAATGAAGTATTGAGATTTAACTGCTCATTCTAGCCGTTTTAGGAGAATTTTGGTCATTTTTTTTTGTTTTGGGGTTATTTTAGTCGTTTTAGAGATTTTTAGGCTATTTTGGTCAATTAAGAGGTTTGGGGGGTTTTTTTGGACATTTCGTGATTTTGAGGGTATTTTGATGATTTTGGGAGTATAATGGCCATTATAATGATTTCAAGGGTATGTTTTTGTCCAAAAAAAATATATATTTTTCCCGTGAGAATTACCAAAATATCAAAAAACCTATAAATACAGTAAAACATCTAAAATGACTCCCTTAAAACCGCCAAAATGAATAAAATGCTCCACGAATACCCAAAATATCCCAAGACCCTATAAAATGACCAAAACGCCCCCAAGACGACCACAATACCCCCAAAACTTTTGAAATGACCAAAACAGCATCGAAACCTTCAAAATAAGCAAAATACCGTTGACACCTCTGAAAATGATCAAAATAACCCTAAACTAAGCCAAAATAACCTCAATTTTTCAAAATTTTGGGGGTACTTTGGTCGATTTCAAGTTGTTTTGCACAGTCTAGAGGATTTTAGGGGATTTTACACATTTTAACAGTGTCGATGTGTATTTTTTAATCATTTTAGATGTTTGGCGCGCTTTGGTCATTTATGAGGTATCAAGACTTGACTGCTTATTCTAACTAGTTCAGGGGTATTTTGGTGATTTTAGACATTTTAGGGTTATTAAATAGTCGTTTTAGAGAGATGACACTATTTTGGTCAATTAAGAGGTTTCAAGGGATTTTGTTTTTGGACATTTTGTGGTTTTAGGAGTGTTTTAGTGATTTTGTGTGCATATTTGCCGTTCTAGTGATTTCTAGGGTGTTGTTTTTATAAAAAAAAATTATTTTACCTATGAGAATTTCCAAAACATCAGAAAACAATTAAATACACCAAAACATCTAAAATGACCCCTAAGAACTACAAAAATTACTAAAATGCACCACGAATGTCTAGAATACCCATAACCCTATAAAATTACAAACTTGAGGGACCAATTGCACTTTCTTTAAACTTGAGGGATTAACATTGTAGTTTCATCAAATAATTTTATATATAAATCTCATGACGCCTTTTAGGTAATTTTGTAATTGGAAATGTAGCAATTTAATTATGATAAATAAAAATTATTACATTTTTGGGGAAAAAAAAAAAAAGTAATCACTCACCATGTTCGCAGTTTGTAAATTTTTTTTTTTTTTTTTTTTTTGTAAAAAAGTTTGTATCTCTAGCATTAGGGGTGGCGATTCGTGTTCATGTATAGGATTTGTGTCATGTCAACTTATGAGTATCTCACTATATGAGTCAACACTAACCTGACATGTTTATTAAATGGGTCAAGATTTCTCAACCCTAACAAGACTCATTTCTTAAATGGGTTAATCGTGTCGACCTGTTTATTAGATTTTATTTAAAAAGCTAAAAAAACTAATAAATTTTTGGAAATAAAATTGTGTTCATGTTTAATATATAGGGCAGAAAATAAACCACAACAACTTATAAGTTTATATACATGGTAAAATGTCACTTAATTAAACGGGTAGGACAAGTCAAACAAGTTTCATAGGTTGAACACTAACCCAACCCGTTTATTAAATAGGCCAGTTGTGTCAACCTAGATATGACACTAACCCATAACCTACTAATTACATGTCATGTCGTGTCAGGTTTATGAGTTGTGTCCAATTTTGCCACCCATATCTACAATTAAACTTAATAAAGGGTTTAAATATCATAAGATTTATAAGGAATCCTTATAGCATTAAATTTAATTAAAATATATAGGGAGAACTATATAAAATAAGAATAAAAAGTTTTAATCTTGTTAATTATAGCCCCAAAAGTGTTTTAATTTAAGGCCTCTGTTTATCACCATTTATTTTTCTTTCAATAATTTAGATAGTGAAAGAGCATAGAGAAAGTGGGAAACCATTGATTAAACTTTGTATTTTACCTAAACCTTGTTCATGAATCAATTTGGTAGACTAAGAGTAGTTAAATAGAGAGGATAGAGAGAGAAAGTCATGTTTAGAGAGAAGAGTTCACTTAGAGCAAGAATTCATAAAATCATAATTCATTATGTGAGTGAAATATAAAATTTAATGAACTATTTTCCTTTTTCTTTTACTCCATTACAATTCAAAAAAAACGTAAATGAATAACAAGGTTGATAACGAGTCTAGGCTTACCACTAACATCATGCTTCCATTTATCAATAATCACTCACTTTGTCGACAATTTGTAATTCTTTTTTTTTTTTGTAAAAATATTTGTATCTCTAGTATTATGGATGGCAATTCGTGTTCATGTGTCAGGTTTGTACCGTGTTAACTTATGAGTATCTGACCATATGAGTCAACACTAAAATGACATGTTTATTAAACGTGTCAAGATTTCTCAACCTTAACATGGCTAATTTTGTAAATGGGTCAATCGAGTCCATCTGTTTATCAAATTTTATCCACAAAAAAAAAAAAAAAAAAAAAGCTGCAAAACAGAATATACAACTAATAAATTTTAGGAAATAAAATTGTGTTCATGTTTAATAGATAGGGCAGAAAATAAACTACTACAACTTATATATGTAGGGTTTGAAAAGTATATAGGTAAAATCTCATTTAATTATACGGGTTAGACAAGTCAAACAGGTTTTATGGATTGGACGCTAACCCAACCTGTTTATTAAACGGGTCAGTCGTGTCAATTCAAATGTAACGTTAACCCATTAAGTCTCAACTCATAACCGGCTAATTACATGTTATGTCGTGTCAGGTTCGTAAGTCGTGTCCAATTTTACCACCCCTATCCAACATTACTCTTAATAGAGGGTTTAAATATCATAGGATTTATAAGGAATCCTTATAGCATTAAATTCAATTAAAATACATAGGGAGAAATATATAAAATTAAAAAAAAAATTAATTTTGTTAATTATAGCCCCAATTTATAAAAGTGTTTCAATTTAAGGCCTCTGTTCATTACTGTTTTTTTTTTTTTTTTCCTTTCAGTAATCTAGTTAGTAAAAGAGCATAGAGAAAGTGGGAAACCAATGATTAAATTTTTGTTTTACCTAGACCTTGTTCATGAACCGATTTGGTAGACTAATAGTAGTTAAATAGATAGTGTAGAGAGAGAAAGTCCTGTTTAGAAAGGAAAGTTCACTTAGAGCATGAAAGTAATTTCATAAAATCATAATTGATTATGCAAGAGAAATACGAAATTTAATCAACTGTTTTCCTTTTTCTTTTACTCCATTACAATCTAGAATAAAATAAATGAATAATTAGATGGATAATGGGTCTAAATCGTGACAATATTAAATTTATTACCACAACGTTTTTCATTGCAACAAACATTTTTTTTATAGAACTAAACATGCCTTATCCTAATATTTTTTATTATGAAATTTGTGAACATTATAATAGTGTGTTATCATACAGGGCATAGGCGTATGCAATCCTTTCTATGAACTTATATTCAAACTGTAAACACATATGAAAGTTCCTCAAAACCCAACATTTTAAAACAACTAATTCATACCCTTAACTAAACCTATATTCAAAACTCACCGAACCAATGCATCTATTTGTCTTATTTTAGTCAAAGTCAAGTTCTTTTTCATTTTATACTTATTAATCTAAATTTCTTTCTAATATCAATTTTTGAATAAATATTTCATTGTTTTGGGTTCTTAAAATTTTTAAGTAATTAAAGTTGGGAAATTCCATGACATGGCAACAAATTCAAAAGATATTATAATTTGTTCTTTTTAAAAAGTGCAAAAGGCATAAAAACAATTTTTTAATAGTTGCTTTTAATACTACACATATTTATAAAGAGAATTGGTTCCTGTGGTTCTGGACTTCGTTCATTGGTCATAATGGCTCGTGCCTAGTCCTGAACCAGTAATTGCAACAGGTTCAACTCTATTTAGGTGGAAGCATCAATTATGATCAAAATATTTTTACACGTGTTTTGTGAAAAAAATTTATTTACGTGTATTTTGTTATTTTTTATTTTTAGGTGATGAAAAGAATTTTTAAAATTAGTAACCAAACTAGCTATTATTTTTCTTTCAACAAAAATATTATTATTCAATAAGACTAACATGGCGAATCATATATCAAATACATTTATATATTTAAAGTTAAATTTGAGAGAAAATTTAATAAGATTCTACAATTGAAATTTAATTTTGTATCACATGTTACATCTAAATTTTTAAATTTTAGTGCTAACTGAATCACTTAGTGCAAAAGACGAGGAGTCCAGCATAAGTAAACCAAAAAAACCCAATCATTCATCTAATTTATACTTCTATGCTATTTTTTAAGTTGTCATCATAAAATGTCAAATTTTGTGAGACGTGTCCCATCTAAATCTAATTTTTTTGATGACGTTCATATTTCCATTGATTTGACCATTTGTGTGTACTTCTTGTGTGTGGGTGACGTTTATATTTTTAATAAAGTTTTTCTAATTCAAAAAAAAAAAAAAAAAATGCTTTTAATAATAAAGAAAGAAAAAAAAAAAAAAAAAAAAAAAGAAAGAAAGAAAAGTATAGCTCCTAAACAAGCATATAGATATCATTACTACTTCTACCTCAGTCCATGGAGTGGTTTGTTTTGGGCCTGTTATTATCCTCTGTTTATTATTCAGTTTCTGTTGCCTAATTTTAAATTCTATGCAAAGTCTTTTGCAGTGGTATGGGTCCAGATTTTCAAGTTTTAGTTCGAAAAAGTAGGAAGCAGGCAGAATAATGTGTTCCATGTATTGTGTCACTTTATGATGAATTAGAATATAATAGTCTATATAAGCCAAGTATGTACCCCAAGAAAGGGAGATTATTTTGATGAATAAAGTTTCTTTTGAAATTGAGTCCACGGTTTGGTGCCGACTCCAGCCAGCCCTAAGTGTTGACTCCTAGTGGTTTTTTTCCTCGCTTGGTGCTATCCAAGCAAGCCTAGGTATTGACTGTTCTCCATGTTAGGAACCTATGAGAAGTAGCTTGACTTAATGCATATGATCCAGCTAGTGCATCATCATGTATGCAGCACAAGCATGAATAAGTAATCAGTAAGCACCAATAACAACAACAATGCAGCATTAGCACTTGGTACTAGACACCAGCACAGATTATTCGTAAAGTTTTGTATCATCTTTGTAATTGAAGGTTAGAATCACGTGCTTATTAATTGATTGTGTCATGTGCTTAATTGTTGATTAATTAGAAGCCATGTGCTTCACGGTTAATTGTTGAAGAATTTTTTTTCACAACAGATAAAGAATAGAGATCCTCTTAAACTAGGGTTTGTCTATAATATCATGCTTTTTGTTGGTATCAGTATTCATATTTTGTTACTCGTATGCTCCTTTTTACAGATGTTATGCCCATCAATCTTTTGTTTTTTTCATAAGCCTTTGGTCATGTTTGTTGTCATATTGCATCAGTGACTTTCTCAGTCTACAAGTAATTATGCAGAGCAGCTTCTCTTTTGTTTCATGATTTCTGAAGAAAAATTTGTAATTAAATCCCCAGTCAAAATAGTCTAACAGTTCACTTGCATGGGACTTGTAATGCTAGATCATGCATGATTTTTGGTAACAGTATGCACATATTAGTATATAATCTTGGCTTAGCTTAAAAAAACAAATATAATCTATGGACATGACTAGAAATATTCATATCATTAGTTAATTTTTGGTAAGCATACCACCTAATTTCACCAATGGGCTCTAGCTCGATTAGCACTTCTCCCTCAATAGTGGGATAGAGGTCGTGGATTTAAAACTCAAATGGTGTGGCTTTCCAATAAAAAAATTAATTTAGAACGATGATGAAACGCTTTTGCTTTGTTATTACTAATTTCAGAATGGCAACATAAAACCCCTTTTCTTTGATATCGTCTTTAATTAGCCTCCTTCCCATAAAAATTGATCATTTTTGTTTCCTCTACTTATTATTGATACTGTCCTTGTTAAACTCTGATTTTCTTATCATTGCTAGACTTTTATGATTCTCTTACTTATGAAGTTTCTTTTGTAGGTTTTTTAATTCATATTAGTTTTGTTGTATTTGCTTTTTGTAGAGAATTAACCCCAGTTGAAATTGATGATATTTAACTCAAGTAGAGTAGCGTGTTGCTTGCTCTTCTTGCCTGCCATGTCTTTGAAGAGATATTATTAATCAAATATATGTTGCATTCCTTCACATTGTAGCGGGTGATCAATTTAATGAAGATTAATTGATAGGATTCAATTTTTAACCTGTCTGAACTGGAGCAGCAAACTAGTGAGCCAATTGAGCCTGTTACTATATATCCTCGGTTTATTATTCAGAGAAGAAAGTAAAATTACATCTTTTCTTCTACTACTTTGGCATAACTAGCACCGACAAGAATCCAGGCATGCTTTGTTTTCTTTCCTCACTAAGCATGTGGATGGTCATACATTTGATGTGAATTGGTCTTGGTTTGGGTTGATATTCCTAGTACCTTGCATAAATGTCACATTTACAAACTGTTTTATATAATCCCTCTTTCATTTAGGAATTCTCTTTATATTTTGTTTTCTTACTGTATTTCCAAAGGAGTTTAGATGAGTGTATGATTTCTTTACATATATGGAGAAGGAAAGGATAATGTAACTTATATTTTCTACATTAACAATTTATATTTTTGTACCTAAAAATTAGTTAAGAAGGTGATGTATATGGTTGCTTTGCTGATAATTACAGAAATGTAGAAAATATTTTTAACACTTGAGGGAGTAGCATACCAACCTAACAGTCAAAACACTGCAGGACTTTGCTAATTTTTAAGGTTTTATGTTCGGTCCCAATCTCCTGTAGACTTTAAGGTGATGTATTTTGATTTTTCTAATTAGTTGGATTTATTTTTATCAGATTTGAAGGACAAATTTCGAGCATCAACATTGGGATTGGAATGATTGGCACTGACAAGAAATTCAGGTAAGCTTTGTTTTCCTTCCTCTCTAAGCATGTGGATGGTCTTACACTTGATGTGAATTGGTCTTAGTTTGGGTTGAAATTCCAAATACCTTGCATAAATGTCACAGTTATAGACTGTTTTTCAAGTGGATATAAAACTGGTCATGTGATTGCGTGTTTTAAGATTTTTGGGAGGTGTCTACATCACCATTCTCCATATGGCATGCTACTCACAGTTCCTTTGTTTTGAAGTTTATTCCTTGAAGCTAAAAGTTCAGTACTGGTGTCTGGGTAGCTCTGGTCTATATGCATGTTCATGAGATGGTATTTATCTTTTTTTGTGTGCAATGTCTTGAAGAATTGTGACGGAAAAATGTACCTGTGATCAACTGATCACAGTTTGTAACCCAGGTGAAATAGTCTAATAGTTCGTTTGCATGGGACTTGTAATTCTAGGCTAATACATGTATAAATGATACCAATTACTTAGCAATAAAGTTAAATGAAACAAATGATTTTAGGGATTATACATAAGCATACTCTTTTTTTATTTTTTTATTTTTTGGTTTTGATAAGTTACATTAGCATACTCATTCTGTTACGTGTAACTTTTTAATAGGTTTAAGAAAAGACTTCTATAATTTATTATATATTTCTTGAAGGATTTATCAGTTGTGCTCCATTTTAAAAAATTATTAAATGCTGATCTTAATCATGTTCATCAATTGCCAACCTTCCAATTTTTTGTTGTTGATGATGAGAAAAGCTGGAATTGCTTGTAAGATTGTTTTCAAGTTCAGCTTGTGATTCTTAAACTTTTCCCCATTCTACCTAGACAAAGGATACACTAATGAGACAAAATTGGATGACATTATCAGGTTTCTTTACATTCTATTTGCTTGAATTTTTTTTTTTTTTTTTTTTTCTGCCATGCCTTACAAAGGTATGATCCTATTCTTTGGGAGTGCCTATAGAAGTCTTGCAAGTAACCCAAATCGTCCATGTCATATAGACAATTTTTAGAGGCTTATTCAGGGATGGATTGTTAAAACTATTCAACATTAGAATTTTAGCTTTCGAAAACATATTTAGCATACCTGCTTCTGTTATTGCTTTTATTTGAATATTGGTCATTGCAGAAAGTCTTTATAGTTGGCTTTTAGTGTTAATTGGATTTACCTTTAGAGTTGTTGGGTAATGTGCTAGTTTTTCTATTTGTTGTTTTGCAACTCCTGCCTTTCTTAGTGCATGTTATAAATCTCATTTTGAGTCACTGTTTACTGCTAATTATCATAATCATTTTAGCATTTTGCTTTAGATTGCCTAAGTTCTGATTGTGCTTCTACCTTAACTACTTGTTTCCGATTTACTTTAGCTTCAACAATTGTTTGTTGGGGTTGTTGATTTTTTCTTTTACTTTATTAATTTATTTCTCATCAAATGATGCTTGTGCATTTATTTTTTGTTTTTTATAATCTATTTAATTCCAGTGGTGATGCGATTGCATCCTTTTATGTTTGCATCCTTTTATGTAAGGTTGATTTGATTTTGTTGTTCTCTTTCTTATATTCTTCTAAGTTGAATTTGTTTTGATGCGAACCCCAATCGACACGCTTTGAGACCCAACAATAATATTGGAATATTTACCCAGGAATGCTAAAATTCAGATTTTTTATTGAACCCTGACCCAACGTTTATAAGTGAAACGCGAACCAAAGGTATAAGTAACAAACCTTGACCCAATGATTATAAATGAATCACGAACCAAAGGTATAAAGTTTGAACGCCACAAGGAAGAATCCCTGATAAGTTCATAGTTTTTTTAAGAACCAAAGGAAGAGCAAAGCCTCATCTTTTCTGATTTTTATTCAATTATCTATATATCAAAAAAAACGTTTACAGACTTAAGGGCCTATTTAAAGGCTCCATAAAACTTGACAGACAAGAAAATATATTCTAAAATAATTCATAATTGATACCTAACCATATCAGGAATCAGATTTGACCTAAAAGCATTAAATACACCTAAAAAGAAGGAAATAAACCACTTAAACCTAAAAAAACGTGCTAAATAATAAAAACCCTAAATTTAGGTAAATTTAGTCTGAAATAGCAGCTCCAGAATAGGAAAAAAACTTCATTAACTGATATTGAGCTAGAAAGTCAATCAGCCATTAATCCACGCCCTAAATCACTCCAAATTAAGCCAGATCAGCCCTCAATAGCTTGGATTAAATTTATTATGTCTTCATCTTCCTTTGGGCCAAGTTTGGAATGTTTTGCGTTAGAATCAGTCCAAATCTCTTGAATCAGCCCATTAAGTGCTTCCTTGATATTCTTGGATCTTGCTCTTGTAATAGGCCCAACTGATACATGCAATAGATCCTTGAATGTTTGTTGGTTCTCATCATTTGTTTGTTGGTTCTCATCATGTTTTGTCAATTTTTATTTATTATATTCTCGGAAGTGTTGTTCTTAAACTATGTAGCTGGGTATGTGTTTTTTCAATTTGCTACATGTGGTGGATTCAAAGCGTGCGCCTCTAAGGGTTTGTACTTTCCTCTTGTACATTTGTCTGCTAAGTGTTGGGTAATAGGCTAGTTTTTCTATTTGTTGTTTTGCAACTCCTGCCATTCTTAGTGCATGTTATAAATCTCATTTTGAGTCACTATTTTCAGTTATTTATCTTAGTCCTTTTAGCATTTTGCTTCAGGTTACCTAAGTTTTGACTGTGCTTCTACCCTAACCACTTGTTTCCAATCTACTTTAGCTTTAACAATTGTTCATTAGGGTTTTTGATTTTCTCTTGTACTTTGTTAATTTATTTTTCATTAAATGCTGCTTGAACTTTGTAGCTGGGTATGTGTTTTTACAATTTGCTACATGTGGTAGATTCAAAACTTGCACCACTAAGGGTCTGTTTGGTAGATGTATTTAAACGTATGTTTTCAGTTTTTAAACAACATTACACGTATTTTCATACATTTTTTCACCTACATGTATTTTCAAAAAATATAAACAAGGTTACGAGAACAACATTACCAAACAGGTCCTAAGGGTTTGCACTTTCCTCTTGTAAATTTGTCTACTTGTCTTGTTTCTATTGACGTTTTCTTTGTACAGGACATGGGAAACTTGTTTGACATGGCCGCCTGCGTGTCCTAGCCACTTTTCTGCTCCAAAATAAAAGGCTGAAACATACTTCCTCAAACACCGATCTCCTTCCACTTCTTCTTCTTCTCATGCCATTCTTCTTCTTCTTCTTCCTCCTATTACGCTGATCTCTTCTTCTTCTTCTTCCTCCTATTACGCTTTCATAGTTTTTCCCCTTTTGCCCTTACTGTCCATGTATGCTTTTTCATAGTTTGTCCCCTTTTGTCAGCCACCTTCTTGAACAAAAGATGTATAAATGGATGTTTTAGGGGTATTTCGGTGATTTTGGGTGTATATTTGCCATTCTAGTGATTTTTGGGGTATATTTTTATTAAAAAAAAATTATTTTACTTGTGAGAATTTCCAAAAATATCAGAAAACCTTTAAATATACAAAACATCGAAAATGACCGCTAAGAACTACAAAAATGACTAAATTGCACCATGAATGGCCAGAATATCTAAAAACACTAGAAAATAACCAAAACGCCCCCAAAACAACCACAATACCTAGGAAAACCTTTAAAAAGACCAAAACACCATCATAACCTAAAAAATAAGCACAATACGGTCGAAACTGCACAATACCTTGGGCCTGTTTCAAGTTGTTTTGCTCATTCAAGAGGGTTTTAGGGCATTTTAGTTGTGTCTAGGGGTGTTTTTTAATCATTTTAGATTTTTGGGGCATTTTGGTCATTCATGAGGTATAGAGAGATTTAACTACTCATTCTAGCTGTTTTAGGGGTATTATGGTCATTTTTTATGTTTTGAGGTTATTTTAGTTGTTTTAGAGATTTTAAGGCCATTTAGGGCAATTAAGATGTTTCAATGGGTTTGTTTTTGGACATTTTGTGGTTTTGAGGGTATTTTGGTGATTTTGGGAGTACAATGCCCATTATAGTGACTTCAAGGGCATAATTTTGTCCAAAAAAATTTATTTTACCCGTGAGAATTATCAAAAATATCAAAAATCCTATAAATACAGCAAAACAACTAAAATCACCCTTTAAAACTGCAAAAACGAGTAAAATGCACCATGAATTCCCAAAAATATCCCAAAACCTTAGAAAATGAATTAAATGCCCCCAAAATGACCACTATAACACCGAAAACTTTTAAAATGACCAAAGCACCGTCAAAACCTCCAAAGTAAGCTAAATACCATCGAAACCTTTGAAAATGATCAAAATAATCCAAAACTAAGCCAAAATACCCTCAATTTTTTCAAATTTTTGGGGTACTTTGGTCGGTTTCAAGTTGATTTGCACAGTCTAGGTGATTTTAGGGGATTTTGTACATTTTAACAGTGTCGATATGTATTTTTTAATCATTTTAGATGCTTGACGCACTTTGGTCATTTATGAGGTACCGAGACTTGACTGCTTATTCTAACCAGTTTAGGGGTATTTTGGTGATTTTAGAAGTTTTAGGGTTATTCAATAGTCATTTTCGAGATTATGTCACTATTTTGGTCAGTTAACAGGTTTTGAGGGATTTATTTGAAAATTTTGTGGTTTTAGGTGTATTTTTGTGATTTTGTGTGTATATTTTGTCATTCTAGTAATTTCTAGGGTATTGTTTTTGTCAAAAAAAAATTATTTTACCCGCGAGAATTTCCAAAATATCAGAAAACCTTTAAATACACCAAAACATCAAAAATGACCCATAAAAACGGCAAAAATAACCAAAATGCACCACAAATGTCCAAAATACCGAAAACCCTATAAAATTAACAAACCCCCCCTCCCCCAAAACAACGACAATACCCCCGACAACTTTTAAAGTGAACAAAACATCTTCGAAACCTCTAAAATTGACCAAAATACCCCCAAACTAAGCCAAAATACATTCGATGTTTGAGATTTCGGCGGTATTTCGGTCTTGTTCAAGTTGTTTAGCTCATTTTAGAGGATTTTAGGGCATTTTGCTCATTTCAACAATGTCGAGGGGTATTTTTCAATCCTTTTAGATGTTTGGGGTATATTGGTCATTCATGAGGTATTGAGATTTGACTACTCATTCTAGCCGTTTTAGGGGTATTTTGGTTGATGATGCGAAGAAAATCAACAAGTTGGATGGTTCTGATGTGAAGGGACTACTGGCTATCTCAATGGCCTGAAAAAGAAAGAACAATGATCAAAGGAGACCGGGGTTGCCGACCAAAAAACCCTCTGATGGCAAAGTTAGTTTCCTCTCTATAATTTTAGAGTTCTAACTTTTTAGGAATTGTGTAAAACGTATTTTTGTCTGGTCTGAATGAGCATTTAATAGTGTCCTAAGAGCAGTTATTAGACTTGTAATCTTCCCCGGATTTGAGGAAATGTGAGGGTTCAGGGATAACTTCTACAACCGTTTAGAAGTTACATTTTTCTCACGTAGCTGTCACTGAAAGTTATGCGTGTGATTCGGAGTTGTTGTACATACTCAGTAATTTTTCTAAGTGTCAAGGGTTCTTCTGGGGGTTCTTGTCCAGAGATCCTCCAGTCAAGCGTATCACGCTTCTAAGGGAGGTCGTTACTTTATGGACGACCTTCTCATGGACGAGGCTGATGGTTCCTCTGGACGACACGGTGTGGTTTTGTAGAACTTGGCCATGCAAAGCTCGTCCAAGCACCTTCCTGTGTGGACGAGCTTTTTATGGACGAAGTTCTTACAATACTTTGATTTCCTAGTCTCGTCCTGGATGACCTCCATGGACGGTATTGTAGTTTGTACGCCATCATTGGTCATTTTTAAAGTTTTGGGGTTATTTTAGTCATTTTGGAGATTTTAAGGTCATTATGGTGAATTAAGAGGTTTTGGGGGATATAATTTTGGCAGTATAATGGCCACTGTAGTGATTTCAAGGGATTAATTTTGTTCAAAAAAAAATTATTATACTCGTGAGAATTACCGAAATATCAAAAAACCTATAAATACACCAAAACATGTTATTCTGTCCAGTTTACGAGGTATCGAGACTTGACTGCTTATTCTATCCAGTTCAGAGGTATTTTGGTAATTCTAGAAGTTTTGGGGTTATTAAATAGTCCTTTTAGTGATTATAAGGCTATTTTGGTCAGTTAAGAGGTATCGAGCGATTTTTTTTTTGGGACATTTTGTGGTTTAGGGGTATCTTGATGATTTTTGGTGTATATTTGCTATTCTACTGATTTCAAGGGCATTGTTTTTATCAAAAAAAATTATTTTACCTGTGAAAATTTCTAATTATATTTGCCGTTCTAGTGATTTGAGGGGTATTTCGAGGGGTTTGTTTTTGGACATTTTGTGGCTTTGAGGGTATTTTGGTGATTTTGGGTGTATATTTGCCGTTCTAGTGATTTTAAGGGCATTGTTATTATCAAAAAAATTATTTTACTTGTGAAAATTTTTAAAACATTAGAAAACTTTTAAATACACCAAAACATCGAAAACGACCCCTAAGAACAGTAAAAATGACTAAAATGCACCACGAATGACCAGAATACCCCAAAACCCTAGAAAATGACCAAAATGCACCCAAAATGACTGCAATGCCCCCAAGAACTTTTAAAATGACCAAAGCACCATTGAAAAATTGAAAAAGGAGAGAAAAAAAGGAAAAAGAAAGGAAGGCCGAAATTGAAAAAAAAAAAGAGTTTAAAAAAAAAGGAGAGAAAAACATTTATCAGAGTGAAAAAGAAAGAGAGAGGATTTCGGCCATAATGAGAGTAAAAGAGGAAAAATACAATTACATTGCAAAAAAAAGTGAGATCAAGAGGGCATTATTTTCACGACAACCCCTTATTGTTTTACCTAACTTTGCTAAAAATTTTTGAAATTGAGTGTGATGCTTCAGGAATAGGTATTGGAGCTGTTTTGATGCAAGAAGGCCTTCCAGTTGCTTATTTAAGTGAAAAGTTGGGTGGGGCAGCCCTAAATTACCCCACTTATGATAAAAAGATGTATGCCTTGGTAAGGGCTTTGGAAAATTGGCAACACTACCTATGGCTAAGGGAATTTGTGATTCACACAGATCATGAATCTTTGAAGCATTTGAAAGGACAACAAAGGTTGAACAAACGCCATGCCAAGTGGGTGGAATTCATTGAAACATTTCCTTATATGATCAGATACAAGTAAGGTAAGGAAAATGTGGTGGCTGATGCATTGTCCCGAAGGTGTGCTTTACTTTCCATTTTAGATAAAAAAAATGCTTGGCTTTGAATACATTAAGGATTTGTATGCACAAGATTATGATTTTGGTGATGTGTTCAATGCATGTGAAAAGGTGGCATTTGGTAAGTTTTATAAGCATGATGGATTTTTGTTTCGGGAGAATAAACTGTGTGTGCCTAGGTGTTCTTTGCGTGAATTGCTTGCTAGAGAAGCGCATGGTGGTAGTTTGATGGGTCATTTTGGTGTAGCTAAGACTCTAGGAATTTTGCATGATCATTGTTTTTGGCCTCATATGAAACGTGATGTTGAAAGAATCTGTAAGAAGTGAATCACATGTAAACAGGCTAAGTCTAAGTTGAAACCCCATGGTTTGTACACCCCTTTGCCAATACCTAGTGAACCTTGAACTGATATTTCTATGGATTTTGTTTTAGGTTTACCTAGGACTAAGAGGGGGAGAGATTCAATTTTTGTGGTGGTAGATAGATTTTCCAAGGTGGCACACTTCATTGCATGTCACAAAACTGATGATGCATCACATATAGCTGATTTATTCTTCAAGGAAATTGTTAGGTTACATGGTATGCCTAGGACCACTGTTTCTGATAGGGATGCAAAGTTTTTGAGTTACTTTTAGACGACTTTGTGGGGAAGGTTGGGAACCAAGTTGTTTTCTACTACTTGTCATCCATAAACGGATGGTCAAACTGAAGTAGTAAATAGAACTTTGTCTTCATTGTTGCGTGCTATCATTAAATAGAACTTGAAAACATGAGAAGATTGTTTGCCACATGTTGAATTTGCTTACAATGGAAGTATACATTCTACATCTAATTTTTCACCATTTGAAATTGTTTATAGTTTTAACCCATTGTCACCTTTGGATTTAACTTCATTACCTTTGAGTGAACGTGTGAACTTAGATGGCAAAAAGAAAGCAAAATTTGTAAAGATGATTCATGAAAAGGCACGGCTGAACATCGAAAGGAGGACTCAACAATATGTCCATCAAGCCAACAACGGACGCACAAGAAGGTAATGTTTGAACTAGGAGATTGGGTTTGGTTGCACTTCAGGAAGGACCGTTTTTCCAGAAAAACAACGTTCAAAACTCCTATCACGGGGTGATGGACCATTTCAAGTAGTGGAGCGCATCAATGATAATGCCTACAAGCTTGACTTACCAAGTGAGTATGGTGTTAGTGCAAGCATTAATGTTGTTGATTTGTCTCCTTTTAATGTAGGTGATGATTTAAGGACAAATCCTTCTCAAGAGGGGAAGAATGATGCAAATCAAGGAGCTGGTCATGCTGATTATACACGTGGAAACGAAGTTGAATTTGCACATGACCTTTTGTCACTTTCTAGTGGCCCAATTATAAAACTTAGAGCTAAACGTTTCAAGAAAGCACTAAATGGGCTAGTCCATGAGAGTTGGGCTGATTCTGAAAAGACCAAGGTGGGCCCAAATAATAATCAAGGCTTAGTCCATGTCATCAAAGCATTACCAGCATGGTCTGACCATTAAAGGGTGTTAAAATACATTAAATCTAGTCATTTAGCTATGTTTGACTGTCTTTATAAGTCTAAGATTCCAAAAAAACGTGGGGACTTGTTTAGATTAATTTTTTTGTGCTGTTTTTAAGGCTGTAATCATGACTTTGCCTATTCTTGGAGGATTGTTCCAAGTATATAGTTGGGTAGTACGAATTTTAAATTCAATTTTTTGGTTTTGAGAAAATTATTCTCCTTGTGAGGTCTGGTGTCTGGTGTTCCTTTTGGTTCTTAAAAGAACTCCTGAACTTATCAAGTTAATCTTGTGGCATTCAAACAACCAAACTTATCACCTTGATTATTGAGAGTTTCTTAGGAATTCTTGGTGTGGCGTTTCAATCCATCGTAGTCTTGGTTTTTCATTTGGTTAGGTGACGGGTCAAGGCTCAACAAATCTTGTCTACACGATCTTGGGGTTCCAAACCATCATTGTTATAGGGTTTCATCACAATTGTTGGTGCAGTTCATATCATTTTATTTAGTTAAGAGGTTTAAAGTAATGTTTTTTAGAAATTTTGTGGTTTTAGGGGCATTTTGGTAATTTTGGGTGTATATTTGCCGTTCTAGTGATTTCTATGGTATTTTTTTGTCAAAAAAAAATATTTTAACTATGAGAATTTCAAAAACATAAGAAAATCGTTAAATATGCAAAACATCTAAAATGACCCCTAAGAACAACAAAAATGACTAAAATGTACCACGAATGACCAGAATATCTAAAAACATTAGAAAATGACAAAACGCCCTCAAAACGAACACAATACCACTGAAAACCTTTAAAATGACCAAAACTCCATCAGATCCTAAAAAATAAGCACAATACCCACAAAACTGCAAAAAATGGCCAAAATATCCCCAAACTAAGCCAAAATACATTAAATTTTTTGGATTTCAGTCGCACTTGGGTCTGTCCAAGTTGTTTTGCTCATTCTAGAGGGTTTCAGGGAATTTTGCTCATTTTAGTAATGTCTAGGGGTATTTTATAATCATTTTAAATGTTTGGAGTATTTTGGTCATTCATGAGGTATTAAGATTTGACTGCTCATTCTAGCCGCTTTAGATGTATTTTGGTCATTTTTTATGTTTTGGGGTTATTTTAGTCGTTTTAGAGATTTTAAGCTATTTTGGGCAATTAAGAGGTTTCAGAGAGTTTTTTTTGGACATTTTGTGGTATAGAGGGTATTTTGGTGATTTTGGGAGCACAATGCCCATTATAGTGACTTCAAGGGCATAATTTTGTCAAAAAATAATTATTTTACTCGTGAAGTACCAAAATATGAAAAATGCTCTAAATACAGTAAAACATCTAAAATAACCCCCTTAAAACTGCAAAAATGAATAAAATACACCACGAATGCCCAAAATATATCACAAAATCCTATAAAATAACCAAAATGCCCCCAAAACAGCCACAATACTCCCAAAAACTTTTAAAATGACCAAAATACCGTCAAAACCTCCAAAATAAGCAAAATATCATCTAAAACCTCTGAAAATGATCCAAATAACCTTGAAATAAGCCAAAATACCTTCAATTTTCAGATTTTTGGGGTACTTTGGTTGGTTTCAAGTTGTTTTGCACAGTCTAGAGGATTTTAGGGGATTCTACATATTTTAACAGTGTCGATGTGTTTTTTTTCATCATTTTAGCTATTAGGCGCGCTTTGGTCATTCATGACGTATCGGGACTTAACTACTTATTCCAACCGGTTTAGGGGTATTTGGGTGATTTTAAAAGTTTTGGGGTTATTAAATAGTCGTTTTAGAGATTATGACATTATTTTGGTCAGTTAACAAGTTTCAAGGGATTTTTTTTCAAAAGTTTGTAGTTTTAGGTGTATTTTTGTGATTTTGTGTGTATATTTGCCGTTCTTGTGATTTCTAGGGTATTGTTTTTGTTAAAAAAAATTATTTTATGCGTGAGAATTACAAGAACAACAAAAAACCTTTAAATACACCAATACATCAAAAATGACCCATAAAAACAGCAAAAATAACTAAAATGCACCACGAATGTCCAAAAGACCCATAACCCTATAAAATTAACAAAACCCCCTAAGGACAACTACAATACCCCCGAAAACTTTTAAAATGACTAAAACACCTTCGAAACCTTAAAATTAAGCAAAATACATATTAAACTTCTAAAAATGACCAAAATAGCCCCAAACTAAGGCAAAATACATTCGATTTTTTAGATATCGGCGGTACTTCAGTCTGGTTCAAGTTGCTTTGCTTGTTTTAGAGGATTTTAGGGCATTTTGATCATTTCAGCAATGTTGAGAGGTATTTTTTTAATCCTTTTACATGTTTGGGGCATTTTGTTCATTCTTGAGGTATTGAGATTTGACCCGTTTTAGGGGTATTTTGATCATTTTTTAAGTTTTGGGGTTATTTTAGTCATTTTAGAGATTTTTAGGTCATTTTGGTCAATTAAGAAATTTGGGGTTTTTTTTTTTTGGAGGCTATTTTGGTGATTTTGAGAGTATAATGGCCATTATAGTGAATTCAAGGATATGTATTTGTCAGAAAAAAGAAATTATTTTACCCTTGAGAATACAGTAAAACATCTAAAATGACCTACTTAAAACTGCCAAAGCGAAAAAAATGCACTACGAATGCCCAAAATATCCCAAAACCCTAGAAAATGACCAAAACACCGCCGAAATGGCCACAATACTCCCGAAAACATTGAAAATGACCAAAACTTTGTCGAAACCTCTAAAATATGCAAAATACCATTGAAACCTCTGAAAATGATCAAAATAACCCTAAACTAAGCCAAAATACCTCAATTTTTCAAATTTTTGGGGTACTGCGGTCGATTTCAATTTGTTTTGCAAAGTCTAGAAGATTTTAGGGGATTTTGCACATCTTAACAAAATCGTTGTGTATTTATTAATCATTTTAGATGTTTGGCGCACTTTGTTCATTTACAAAGTATCAAGACTTGATTGCTTATTCTAACAATTTCGAGGGTATTTTGGGGATTTCAGAAGTTTTGGGGTTACTAAACAGTCGTTTTGGAGATTATTTTGGTCGTTTTAGAGGTTTAGAGGGATTTCTTTGGGTCATTTTGTGATTTTTGGGGGTATTTTGGTGATTTTGTGTGTATATTTGCCGATCTAGTGTTTTCTAGGGTATTGTTTTTATGAAAAAAAAAATTTCTTTTACCTGTGAGAATTCCCGAAACAACAGAATGTCCAGAATACCCCTAAACCCTAGAAAATGACCAAAACGCCCCCAAAACAACCACAATACCCCCTAAAACTTTCAAAATGACCAAAATACCCCCAAACTAAGCCAAAATACGTTTCATTTTTTAGATTTCGTATTTTGGTTTGTTTCAAGTTGTTTTGCTCGTTTTAGAGTATTTTAGGACATTTTGCTCATTTCAGCAATGTTGAGAGGTATTTTTTAATCATTTCAAGTTGGTCATTTTTTATGTTTTGGGGTTATTTTAGTTGTTTTAGAGATTTGAAAGCTATTTTGGGCAATTAAGAGGTTTTAGAGGGTTTTTTTGGAAATTTTGTGGTTTTCAAGGTATTTTGGTGATTTTGGGAGTACAATGCCCCATTATAGTGACTTCAAGGGCATAATTTTGTAAAAAAAAAAAAATTATTTTACCCGTGAGAATTACCAAAATATCAAAAATCCTGTAAATTCAGCAAAACATCTAAAATGACCTCCTTAAAACTTCAAAAATGAATACCCAAACATATCCCAAACCTTAGAAAATGACCAAAACGCCCCTAAAACGACCACAATACTCCCGAGAACTTTTAAAATGACTAAAATACCGTTGAAACCTCCAAAATAAGTAAAACGCCATCGAAACCTCTGCAAATGATCAAAATAATCGTAAACTAAGTAAAAATAACCTCAATTTTTCAGATTTTTGGGGTACATTGGTCGGTTTTAAGTTGTTTTGCACAGTCTAAGGGATCTTGCACATTTTAACAATGTCGATATGTATTTTTTTACTCATTTTAGATGTTTGGTGCACTTTGGTCATTTATAACGTACCGAAACTTGACTGCTTATTCTAACCAGTTCAGGGGTATTTTCGTGATTTTAAAAGTTTTGGGATTATTAAATAGTCATTTCAAATATTATGTCACTATTTTGGTCAGTTAACAGGTTTCGAGGGATTTTTTTGAAAATTTTGCGGTTTTAGGTATATTTTTGTGATTTGTGTGCGTATTTACCGTTCTAGTGATTTCTAGGGTATTGTTTTTATCAAAAAAAACTATTTTACCTGCGAGAATTTTCAAAACATCAAAAAACCTTTAAATACACCAAAACATTGAAAATGACCCACAAGAACGGCAAAAATAACTAAAATGCACCATGAATATCCAAAATACCCAAAAACCTAAAAAATTAACAAACCCCACCGCCCCCCCCCCACCCAAACAACCACAATACCCCCGAAAAATTTTAAAATGACCAAAACTCCCTCGAAATCTTAAAAATAAACAAAATGCCTTCGTAACCTCTAAAAATGACCAAAATACGCCCAAACTAAGACAAAATACATTCGATTTTTTAGATTTCGACGGTATTTCAGTTTGGTTCAAGTTGTTTTGCTCAATTTAGAGGATTTTAGGGCATTTTGCTCATTTCAGCAATGTAGAGAGGTATTTTTTAATCCTTTTAGATGTTTAGGGCATTTTGGACATTCATGAGGTATTGAAATTTGACTGTTCATTCTAGCCGTTTTAGGGGTATTTTGGCCATTTTTCATGTTTTGGAATTATTTTAGTCGTTTTAGATATTTTTAGGCTATTTTGGTCAATTAAGAGGTTTGGGGTGTTTTTTTTTTTACATTTTGTGGTTTTGAGGGTTGTTTGGTGATTTTAGGAGTATAATGGCCATTATAGTGAATTCAAGGGTATGTTTTTGTCAAAAAAAAAAATTATTTTACCCGTGAGAATCACCAAAATAGCAAAAACCCTATAATTACAGCATAATGAGAATCAACAAACATTCAATTACTAGAGCAATTACAAGAGCAAGATCCAAGAAGATCAAGGAAGCGCTTAATGGGCTGATTCAAGAGATTTGGACTGATTCTAATGCAGGATGTTCCAAACTTGGCCCAAATGAAGATAAAGGCATAATAAATTTAATCCAAGCTATTGAGGGCTGATCTGGCTTAATTTGGAGTGATTTATGGCGCAAATTAATGGCTGATTGACTTTCTAGCTTAATATCAGTTAATGGAGATTTTTTCCTATTCTAGAGCAGCTATTTCAAACTAAATCTACCTGATTTAGGGCTTTTATTCTTTAAAACGTTTTTAGCTATTTTCCTATTTTGGATATGCAAATTTCAGACCAAGTCAACTTTTATTTAGGGTTTTATTATTTAGTACGTTATTTTTGGTTTAGGTGGTTTATTTCCTTGTTTTTAGGTGCATTTAATACTTTTTAGGTCAAATTTGATGGCTAATATGGTTAAGTATCAATTAGGAGTTATTTTAGAATATATTTTCTTGTCTGTCAAATTTTATGGAGCCCTTAAATAGGCCCTTAAGTCTGTAAACGTTTTTCAAACATCATTGAATAAAAATCAGAAAATGTGAGTCTTTGCTCTTTCTTTCATTCTTCAAGAACTGTGAACTTATCAGGGATTCTTCCTTGTGGCGTTCAAAATTTATACCTTTGGTTCGTGATTCAATTATAATCACTGGGTCAAAGTCTGTTACTTATACTCTTAGTTCACGTTTCTAACGTTGGGTCAGGGTTCAATCAAAATCTGAATTTTAGCTTTCTGGGGTAAATATTCCAATATTGTTGTTGGGTCTAAAAGCGTGTCGATTGAGGTTCACATCACAGCTAAACTTCTAAAATAAGCCCCTTAAAACTGCCAAAATGAATAAAATGCTCCACAATTGTCCAAAATATCCCAAAACCCCATAAAATGACCAAAACGCCCCCAAAACGACCATAATACTCTCAAAAACATTGAGAATGACTAAAACTTCGTTGAAACCTCCAAAATATGCAAAATACCATTGAAACCTCTGAAAATGATCAAAATAACCCTAAACTAAGCCAAAATCCCTCAATTTTTCAAATTTTTGGGGTACTATGGTTGGTTTCAATTTTTATTTTTTTCTGCTTAGTCTAGAGGATTTTAGGGGATTTTGCACATTTTAACAAAGTCGTTGTGTATTTTTTAATCATATTAGATGTTTGGCACACTTTAGTCATTTACGAGGTATCAAGACTTGAATGCTTATTCTAACCAGTTCTGGGGAATTTTGGTGATTTAGAAGTTTTGGGGTTACTAAACAGTCATTTTAGAGATTATTTTGGTTAGTTTAGAGGTTTGGAGGGATTTCTTTGGGTCATTTTGTGACTTTAGGGGTATTTTGGTGATTTTGTGTGTATATTTGCCGTTCTAGTGATTTCTAGGGTATTGTTTTTATGAAAAAAAAAATTCTTTTACCTGTGAGAATTCCAAAAACAACAGAAAACCTTTAAATACACAAAACATGACCCCTTTTGAATTGTAAAAATGACTAAAATGCACCATGAATGTCCAGAATACCCCTAAACCCTAGAAAATGATCAAAACGCCCCCGAAACAACCACAATACCCCCTAAAACTTTCAAAATGACCAAAATACCCCCAAACTAAGCCAAAAGACATTTGATTTTTTTAGATTTCGGCGGTATTTTGGTTTGTTTCAAGTTGTTTTGCTCGTTTTAGAGTATTTTAGAGGATTTTGCTTATTTCAGCAATGTTGAGAGGTTTTTTTTAATCATTTTAGATGTTTGGGGTATTTTGGTCATTCATGATGTATTGAGATTTGACCGCTCATTCTAGCTGTTTTAGGGGGTATTTTGTTCATTTTTATGTTTAGGGGTTATTTTAGTTGTTTCAGAGATTTTAAAACTATTTTGGGCAATTAAGAGGTTTCAGAGGGGTTTTTTAGACATTTTGTGGTTTTGAGGATATTTTGGTGATTTTGGTAGTACAATGCCCATTATAATGGCTTCAAGGGCATAATTTTGTCAAAAAAAAAAATTATATTACCCGTGAGAATTATCAAAATATCAGAAATCCTATAAATACAGCAAAACGTCTAACATGACCACCTTAAAACTGCAAAAATGAATAAAATGCACCATGAATGCCCAAACATATCCCAAAATCGTAGAAAATGACCAAAACACCCCAAAAATGGCTACAATACTCCTGAGAACTTTTAAAATGACCAAAATACTGTCAAAACCTCCAAAATAAGTAAAACGCCATCGAAACCTCTGCAAATGATTAAAATAACCGTAAACTAAGCAAAAATACCCTCAATTTTTCAGATTTTTGGGGTAATTTGGTCGGTTTCAAGTTGTTTTGCACAGTCTAGGGGATTTTGCACATTTTAATGGTATTCATGTGTATTTTTTACTCATTTTAGATGTTTGGTGCACAATAGTCATTTATAAGGTACCGAGACTTGACTGCTTATTCTAATCAGTTCAGGGGTATTTTTGGTGATTTTAGAAGTTTTGGGGTTATTAAATAGTCATTTCAGAGATTATGTCACTATTTTGGTCAGTTAATAGGTTTTGAGGGATTTTTTTGATAATTTTGTGGTTTTAGGTGTATTTTTGTGATTTTGTGTGTATATTTGTCGTTCTAGTGATTTCTAGGGTATTGTATTTATCAAAAAAAATTATTTTACCTGCGAAATTTTTGAAAACATCAAAAAACCTTTAAATACACAAAACATTGAAAATGACCCACAAGAACGGCAAAAATAACTAAAATACACCACGAATGTCCAAAATACCCAAAATCCTAAAAAAATTAACAAACCCCCCTCCCAAAACAACCACAATACCCCCGAAAACTTTTAAAATGACCAAAACTCCCTCGAAACCTTAAAAATAAGCAAAATAGATGTTTTGTCGTATTTTATGGCATTTTGCTTATTTTAACAGTATAGATGTATATTTTTTAATCATTTTAAATGTTTGGGGCAATTTGGCCATTTACAAGGTGTCGAGACTTGATTGCTTACTTTATCTAGTTCAGGGGCATTTTGGTGATTTTAGAAGTTTTGGGGTTATTAAATAGTCGTTTTAGAGATTATGAGGCTATTTTGGTTAGTTAAGAAGTTTTGAGGGATTTTTCTTTTTGGACATTTTGTGGTTCTAGGGGTATTTTGGTGATTTTGGATGTATATTTGTCGTTCTAGTGATTTCAAGGGTATTGTTTTTATCAAAATAAATTATTTTACCTATGAGAATTTCTAAAACATCAAAAAACTTTAAAATACACCAAAACATTTAAAATGACCCATAAGGCCATTTAGGGCAATTGAGAGGTTTCAGAGGGTTTTTTTTGGACATTTTGTGGTTTTGAGGGTATTTTGGTGATTTTGAGAGTACAATTCCCATTATATTGGCTTCAAGGGCATAATTTTGTCAAAAAAAAATTATTTTACCCATGAGAAATACCAAAATATCAAAAATCCTATAAATACAGCAAAACAACTAAAATCACCCTTTAAAACAGCAAAAATGAGTAAAATACACCACGAATTCCCAAAAATATCCCAAAACCTTAGAAAATGAACAAAATGCCGCCAAAATGACCACTATTACACCGAAAACTTTTAAAATGACCAAAACACTGTCGAAACCTCCAAAATAAGCTAAATACCATCGAAGCCTCTGAAAATGATCAAAATAACCCAAAACTAAGCCAAAATACCCTCAATTTTTCAAATTTTTGGGGTACTTTGGTCGGTTTCAAGTTGTTTTGCACAGTCTAGGGGATTTTGTACATTTTAACAGTGTCGATGTGTATTTTTTAATCATTTTAGATGTTTGACGCACTTTGGTCATTTATGAGGTATCGAGACTTAACAGCTTATTCTAACCGGTTCAGGGGTATTTTGGTGATTTTAGAAGTTTTGAGGTTATTAAATAGTCATTTTCGAGATTATGTCACTATTTTGGTCAGTTAACAGGTTTCGAGGGATTTTTTTGAAAATTTTGTGGTTTTAGGTGTATTTTTGTGATTTTGTGTGTATATTTGTCATTCTAATGATTTCTAGGGTATTGTTTTTGTCAAAAAAAATTATTTTACCCGCGAGAATTTCCAAAACAGCAGAAAACCTTTAAATACACCAAAACATCGAAAATGACCCATAAAAACAGCAAAAATAACTAAAATGCACCACAAATGTCCAAAATACCCAAAACCCTATAAAATTAACAAACCCTCCCTCCCCCAAAACAACCACAATACCCCCGACAACTTTTAAAATGATCAAAACACATTCGAAACTTTAAAATTGGCCAAAATACCCCTAAACTAAGCCAAAATACACTCGATGTTTTAGATTTCGGCGGTATTTTGGTCTGGTTCAAGTTGTTTAGCTCATTTTAGAGGATTTTAGGGCATTTTGCTCATTTCAACAATGTCGAGGGGTATTTTTCAATCTTTTTAGATGTTTGGGGCATATTGGTCATTCATGAAGTATTGAGATTTGACTGCTCATTCTAGCCGTGAAAATTTCAATCCTATTTACCTGTGAAAATTTCTAAAACATCAGAAAATTTTTAAATACACCAAAACATCTAAAACAACCCCTAAGAACAGCAAAAATGACTAAAATGCACCACGAATGACCAGAATATCCCAAAACCCTGGAAAATGACCAAAACGCACCCAAAACGACTGCAATTCCCCCGAGAACTTTTAAAATGACCAAAACACCATTGAAACCTTAAAAATAAGCAAAATACCCTCGAAACCAATAAAAATGACCAAAATACCCTCAAACTAAGCCAAAATACCTTTGATTTTTAAGATTTCAACGGTATTTTGGTCTGTTTCAAGTTGTTTTGTTCATTCTATAGGATTTTTACTCATTTTAGCAATGTCAAGGGGGTTTTTTTTTTTATATCATTTTAGATGTTTTGGGCATTTTGGTCATTCATGAGGTATTGAGATTTTACTGCTCATTCTAGCTGTTTTAGGAGTATTTTGGTCTTTTTTTATGTGTTGTGGTTATTTTAGCCGTTTTAGAGATTTTTAGTTATTTTGGTCAATTAAGAGGTTTGCGTTGTTTTTATCGGACATTTGGTGGTTTAGAGGGTATTTTGGTAATTTTCAGAGTATAATGGCCATTATAGTGATTTCAGGGATTTGTTTTTGTCAAAAAAGAAATTATTTTACCTGTAAGAATTACCAAAATATCAAAAAACCTATAAATACAGCAAAACATCTAAAGTGACCCCTTTAAAACTGCCAAAATGGATAAATTGCACCACGAATGCCCGAAAATATCCCAAAACCCTTGAAATTGACAAAACGCCCCCAAAACAACCACAATTCTCCCGAAAACTTTTAAAATAACCAAAACACCGTCGAAATCTCCAAAATAAGCAAAATACCATTGGAACCTCCAAAAATGATCAAAATACGCTAAACTAAGCCAAAATACCCTCACTTTTTCAAATTTTTGAGGTACTTTGATCGGTTTCAAGTTGGTTTGCACAGTCTAGAGGATTTTATGGGATTTGGCACATTTTAACAGTGTCGATCTGTATTTTTCATTCATTTTAGATGTTTGGCGCACTTTGGTAATTTATGAGGTGTCGAGACTTGACTGCTTATTATAACCAGTTCAGGGGTATTTTGGTGATTTTGGAAATTTTTGGGGTTTTTAAATAGTCGCTTTAGAGATTATGACACTATGGTCAGGTTTTGATGGATTTTTTTTGGAAATTTTGTGTTTTTAGGGGTATTTGGGTGATTTGACGTGTACATTTGCCGTTCTAGTGAATTTTAGGGTATTTGTTTTTATCAGAAAAAATTATTTTACCTGTGAGAATTTTCAAAACATCTGAAAATCTTTAGATACACCAAAACATGTAAAATAACTCCTAAGAACTGCAAAAATAACAAAAACGCACCACGAATATCTAGAATACCCAAAATCCTATAAAATTACCAAAACGCCCTCAAGACAACCACAATACGCCTGAAAACTTTTAAAATGACCAAAACACCTTTGAAACCTTAAAAATAAGCAAAATACTTTCAAAACCTCTAAAAATGAACAAAATACCCTAAAACTAAGCCGAAACACATTAGATTTTTTAGATTTCGGTGGTATTTTGGTCTTTTTCAAGTTGTTTTGCTAATTTTAGTGGAATTTAGGGCATTTTGCTCATTTCAGCAATCTTGAGGGGTATTTTTTAATCCTTTCAGAAGTTTGGAGCTTTTCGGTCATTCATGAGGTATTGAGGTTTGACTGCTCATTCTAGCCGCTTAGAGGAATTTTGGTCATTTTTTATGTTTTGGGGTTATTTTAGTCGTTTTAGAGATTTTTAGAAATTTTGGTCAATTAAGAGGTTTGGGGAGTTTTTTTTGGACAGTTGATGGTTTTTATGGTATTTTGGTGATTTTGGGAGTATAAAGGCCATTATAGCAATTTCAAGGGTATGTTTTTGTCAAAAAAAATTTATTTTATCCGTGAGAATTACCAAGATATCAAAAAACCTATAAATACTGCAAAACATCTAAAATGACCCCCTTAAAACCGCCAAAATGAATAAAATACTCTCCGAATGCTCAAAATATCTCAAAACCCTAGAAAATGACCAAAACGCCCCCCCAAATGACCACAATACCCCCAAAATTTTCAAAAATGACCAAAACTCCATCAAAATTTCTAAAATAAACAAAATGCCAATGAAACCTCTAAAAATAATCAAAATAACCCTAAACTTAGCCAAAATACCCTAAATTTTTCGGATTTTTTGGGTACTTTGGTCTGTTTTAAGTTGTTTTGCATAGTTTAGAGGATTTTACTGGATTTTTGCACGTTTTAACAGTGTCGATGTGTATGTTTTAATCACTTTAGATATTTGGCGCACTTTGGTTATTTATGAGGTATCAAGATTTGACTGCTTATTCTAACCGGTTCAGGGGTATTTTGGGGATTTTATAAGTTTTGGTGTTATTCATTTTTGAGATTACGACACTATTTTGGTCAGTTAAGAGGTTTTGGGGGATTTTTTTTGGGAATTTTTTGGTTTTAGGGGTATTTTGGTGATTTTGTGTGTATTTGCCTTTATAGTGATTGCTAGGGTATTGTTTTTATAAAAAAATTTATTTTACCTATGAGAATTTCCAAAATATCAGAAAATTTTTAAATATATCAAAACATCTAAAATGACCCACAAGAACTGCAAAAATAACTAAAATGTACTACGAATAGCCAAAATACCCAAAACCCTATAAAATTATCAAAACACCCCCAAAACAACCACAATATCCCCGAAAACTTCTAAAATGACCAGAACACATTCAAAACCTTAAAAATATGCAAAATGCCTTTGAAACCTCTAAAAATGACCAAAATACCCCCTAAACTAAGCCAAAATGCATTCTATTTTTTAGATTTCGGCGGTATTTTGGTCCATTTCAAGTTGTTTTGCTCATTTGAGAGGATTTTTGGGCATTTTACTCATTTCAGCAATGTCGAGGGGTATTTTTTAATCCTTCTAGATGTTTAAAGCATTTTGGTCATTCATGAGGTATTGAGATTTGATAGCTCATTCTAGCCGTTTTAGAGGTATTTTGGTCATTTTTTATGTTTTGGGGTTATTTTAGTCGTTTTAGAGATCTTTAGATTATTTTGGTCAATTAACAGGTTTGAGGGGTTTTGTTTTGGACATTTTGTGATTTTGAAGGTATTTTGGTGATTTTGAGAGTATAATGACCATTTTGGAGATTTCAAGGGTATGTTTTGTCAAAAAAGATAATATTATATCTGTGAGAGTTAAAACAACCACAATGCCTTAGAAAACTTTTCAAATAACCAAAACTCAGTCAAAACCTCCAAAATAAGCAAATAACCATCGAAACCTCTGAAAATTATCAAAATAACCCGAAACGAAGCCAAAATACCCTCAGTTTTTCAAATGTTTGGGGTACTTTGGTCGGTTTCAAGTTGTTTTGCACTGTCTAGAATATTTTAGGAGATTTTGCACATTTTAACATTGTCGATGTGCATTTTTTAATCATTTTAGATATTTGGCGCACTTAGGTCATTTATGAGGTGTCAAGACTTGACTGCTAATTCTAGCCGTTTTAGGGGTATTTTGGTCATTTTTGATGTTTTTGGGTTATTTTAGTCGTTTTAGAGATTTTTTGGCTATTTTGATCAGTTAATAGGTTAGGGGGGATTTTTTTTTTTTGTGGACATTTGTGGTTCTGAGGTTATTTTGGTGATTTTGGGAGTATAATGGCCATTATAGCGATTTCAGAATTACCAAAATATCAATACAGCAAAATATCTAAAATGGCCTCCTTAAAACTGCCAAAACGAATAAAATGCTCCACGAATGCCCAAAATATCTCAAAACCCTAGAAAATGACCAAAACGCCCCCCAAACGCCACAATACCCCCAAAAACTTAAAAAAAAACCCCAAAAACTCCATCAAAACCTCCAAAATAAGTGAAATACCATCGAAATCTCTGAAATTGATCAAAATAACCCTAAACTAAGCCAAAATACCCTAAATATTTCGGATTTTTGGGGTACTTTGGTCGGTTTCAAGTTGTTTTGTACAGTTTAGAGGAATTTAGGGGATTTTGCACATTTTAACAGTGTCGATGTGTATTTTTTAATCATTTTAGACGTTTGCCGCACTTTGGATATTTACGAGGTATCAAGACTTGCCTGCTTATTCTACCCGGTTCAAGGGTATTTTAGTGATTTTAGATGTTCTAGGGTTATTAAATAGTCGTTTTAGAGATAATAACACTATTTTGGTCAGTTAAGTGGCTTCGAGGGATTTTTTTTTGGACATTTTGTGGTTTTAGGGGTGTTTAGGTGATTTTGTGTGTATATTTGTCGTTATAGTGATTTCTAGGATATTGTTTTTATAAAAAAAAATTATTTTATCTATGAGAATTTTCAAAACATCGGAAAACCTTAAAATACACCAAAACATCTAAAATAGCTCCCTGAGAACGGTAAAAATAATTAAAATGCACCCCGAATGTCCAGAATACCGGCAAAATTTGCTGAACAGTACGATTTGGGAAAAATTTAAGGGCGATGGCATACGTTCAAACTTATTTCGTCAGATAGACTCTTTTTGGAAATCGAGTATACGAAAATCGACTTCCGTTCAACTTAACTTCAATACCACCGAATGCAGAGGTCTGACGTGGATTAAAAAAAGAAAAAACACCACGTGGAAGTCGAGTATACTAAACTCGACTTCCTGAAAAGTCGAGTACAGGGTACTCGACTTCGATCAATGTTGTGTAATAGCTTTAGCAAGCAAATCGAGTACCGTGTACTCGACTTATAGCAAAAGTCGAGTATAGCATACTCGATTTCCAGAGACTCAAACCCACCTACCCCACCTAAGTCAGTTATCACGCACGGTGAAAAAATTTTTTTCAATAGAAATCGAGTTCAGTATACTCGATTTCCAATTAATGTTCCTACCACCCCAACTGTCTCAGATTAATAAACTGTCTCTTAATCCTTACACTAATTCAGTCTCAGCACAACACTTCTCCAGCTCTCTCCTACGCCCAAATTCTCCCTTTCACCACATAGATCATTGTACAAATTAAAAGGCTCTTCTTCTTCATCATTTGTAGGTAAATTATTCAAGCCTTCTAATTTTTTTTTTGTTAGACCTGGTTTATTCAAACCTTCTTCAATTTTTTTTAATAAATTACTCACTAAAATTTGATAGATATATATTGTTGATTAGATGTTGTTTGTAATGGTAATTTATTGTTATTATTATTATGATTTGCTATTATATTGAATCATTAGGTAATGCTATGCACAAGGAAAAAAAACGCCATACAATCTATTAGGTAATGCTATGCACATTGAATCATTAGGTAAAAAACGCCATACAATCTATTAGGTAATGCTATGCACATTGAATCATTAGGTAAAAAACGCCATACAATCTATTTGTAAATAAAAAATCTAATGCTATGCACAAGGAAAAAAAAGAAACAACTTAACACTTACATTATATTTTATATGCTAATCAAATTTTTTGATTAATAGTTAAGTATTTTTTTAATTATACTAATTAAAAAAATTGAAATTGATTTTGCCTTCTACTCTTTATTTCATCTTGCCCCCCCTAAACTAGAATCCTAGCTCCGCCACTGATTATTATTATTATGATGTGCTATTATATTGAATCATTAGTTAATGGAAAATATTTTTTTTTTGTTAGACTTGGTTATTCAAATCTTCTTCAATTTTTTTTTAATAAATGAACTCACTTTTTCATTTGGTAGATATATATATTGTTGATGACGTGCTGTTTCATTTGAGTTTAAAAATTTGTTTATAGTTGTTTCGTGGACTATACAATGTTATCTTTATATTTGCCTTGAGGCAATATTTTGTAGTTCATATCGAATAAATGCATTATACTTGTCACTAACTTTCAGTAAACTTATTTGATAGGCTTGTAATGAGTTCGATTGATTTATATCTATATTATGGTGGGGAGCTCTGCAATGATGTGACTTATGGAGTGACATATGAAGGGCCTGATAAAAAGTTAGAGATTATTCAACTAAAAAAACAGCGGGAGATCAATTTGAAGAAGTTGAAAAAGAAAATTATGAAAGAGCTGGATTTGGATCGTCGGTTGCATGACATAAAAATTACATATCGTGCTCCTCTTGCAATGTTTAGTGACCGTATTGTCTTCACGCCTGTTGAAATAAAAGGAGATAAGCATGTTAAGATTATGTTTGACAGGATAAACTCTACGCCCCAATTGAAAGCTGCTGAGTTATATATAAGTGTGGAGCCTCGCATAGAAGTTGGCGGTGAAGATGTGCAACAACCAACTTTGGAGGGTGGGGGCGGGGAAGAATTCCAATCATTACCTGCAGATAGTCATCCGACTCTTACCCCGTGCACTATAGTTGGGGGTTATACACTACCATGTCAAGAGACACCAACTCCAATGGAAGCTTGCGGATCTAGTTATCAACAAGAATATATTCCATCTCTAGGGGGGGAAGGCGAAGACGAAGATGATGTTGATCATGGTAGAGATGAGTATGAAGAGATGATTGGGAGAGATGACTTTCACGAGAATACTATAAACTATGAAAATGTTGACAATGTTTGTCATGATGTCGTGGATGACCATGATGATGAGGGTGTAGAGTTTCAAGATGATATAGGCGATGGTGATCATGCTACAGTCCCTGCATATGAAGCTCACGGCCCGTCATTCCATGCAAACACTTGGGATAATATAGTTGATCCTTCAAATGTTGAGATACCATTTTTATCGAGTTGGGGCCGGGGAATGAATTTTAGCAAAGGATTGATTTTCCCTAATAAAGAGGCTGTGAAACAGGCATTAATAGTTTACTCTCTGGACAACAACAAGAATTATATAACTGAGAGGTCCAATCAGAAAAGATTGTGTGTGAAGTGTGCAAATGAGTCATGTGCATGGAAAGTCCGAGCATTCCCGCAACCGAAGCTTAACGGATTATGGGCTGTTAAAGTATTCGGCGGTCCTCACACTTGTCCATCAGTTGGGGTGAACAAAGATGGCAGAATGATGGATTCAAATTTTCTTGCCAAGGAACTTCATAAATATGTACTTGACGATCACACCAGCAAAATAAAGGATCTCCAAAATCTGATGAAGGAAAGGTTTAACCACGATATATCGTACTATAAGATATGGGATGCGAAACAAAAGGCTATTGCAAACATACACGGGAATTGGGAAGAGTCGTACCAAAAGTTACAGAAGTTGTTACTGGCATATAAGGATAGCGATCCAGGTACACAAGTAAAGTTTCGATCGATCAACGGGGACATACCGGGTACTATTATATTCAAGTATGTGTTCTGGGCTTTTGCTCCTTCCATTGCTGGATTCGCACATTGTAGGCCAGTGATTAGTATTGATGGAACTCATCTTTATGGAAAATATAGAGGAAAGTTGTTGATTGCAATGGCTACCGATGCTAATAATGAGATTTTTCCGCTTGCCTTTGCAGTTGTGGATGATGAGACGGGGGCCAGTTGGGGATGGTTTTTAGAATGCCTGCGGATTGCGATACGGGATGTGGTACCCGATTCCGGCATTTGCATAATATCAGACCGACATAAAGGTATAATATCATCCATTGCACAGTGGCCCAATGACTATGTTCCGGTATATCATAGATATTGCATTAGACATGTGGCCAGCAACTTCAACACCCAATTTAATGACAAATTCTTGAAGTCGTTGGCCTTGAAAGCAGGATACGAGCATCAAGATCGCAAGCTTGAGAAAATATTAGATTGCCTTAAGGAAGTTGAACTCAAATTCAGTAAGGATCCCAATCCCAATATAGCAAAAAAGAAGCCATACTCCTATCTAACAAAGGAGGGTCTGGATAAGTGGACACTGTCACATGATGGTGGACGTCGTTATGGGGCAATGACTACCAATATGTCTGAGTGTTTCAATGGAGTTCTAAAAGGTGCACGTGGACTACCCATATCTGCATTGGTTGACTACATTTGGTGCAAACTTGTCGCCTATTTCAATGATCGGCGTACTAAAATATTGGGTGATATTGAACATGGTCAAAAGTTCAGCAAGCATGCCATGGAGAAATATGAAGCAAATTACGAAAAAGGGACAAGACACTATGTGAGGCCATTTAACCAACAGAACGGTGTATATCAGGTTTGCACAACACATAATCCAAACAGCTCTGATGGGGGAGACCATAGTCATGAAGTAAGATTGCTGGAGAACACATGTACTTGTGGCAAATGGGAAATCTATAAGATCCCTTGTTCACATGTGATTGCAGTTTGTATCAGGGAACATGTCAATGCAATGAGGTATATTGACCCATGTTATACTTTACAAGAGCGACTTGCCACTTATTCACATGAGTTTTGTGTGCCCAAGGATAAGTCATTATGGCGGGAGGTTGCTGGCCCAAAGTTGTACCCTGACCCTGAAATGTTGCGAGACAAAGGTCGACCTATGTCAACAAGAATAAGAAATGAGATGGATTGGAGGGAGAGTCAACCCAAGCCAAAATGTGGAGTGTGTCATGAAGAGGGCCATAACCGCAGGAGATGTCCAAATGTGATTCGTGCATCAACAAGCAGCCATGTTCCGAACTAGGTAAGCAACGCATGCACCACCCAGCTGTTTATTACTGTTTTTTTGTATTTCCATCTAGCATAGTTGTTTAGTTTAATGAACAAGCTGCACCACCCAGCTATATCTTATAAATTTTCATTTATATGCTTGCTTTTTTTTGGTTGTTGCACTCTCTTATATTAAGCTGTACCACCCAGCTGTATTAAGTTCTATTTGATGATTGCAGCTTGGTAGCCTTTAAGTTTTTTCTTTATGATTGCAGCTTGGTCGTTGATAGATCATATAATGCAAGGCCTTGAGATTACTCGGCAGAGATGCTTGTGTCTGCTCTTCTAACGTCACTGGGAATAAATTTTGGGCTATGTGTTTTATTCTTCACATTGTACTCTATATTGAGGAAACAACCATTTTAGTATGATGTTTATGTACCACGCTTGCTTGAATTTGGAACTTCCAAGAAAATGTTGTTGTCAACAAACAGAGCTTTTATATGTAAGCCAATGTTTTCTTCTCAGTTTGATCATGTAACTATTGTTTGTTTGCATGTTAACTTTTCATGGGAGAGAAATAGTGTCTTGTGGATTGCAAATAATTGGATAAAGAGTAGGTAAATTACAGGCACAGGGACATGCAAAAAACATTAGAGCGTGCTCTAGCTGAAGGGACATGCAAAAAATTATAGGCTCACAGTACAAAATGTCCAAATATAATATATATATATATATATATATATATCTTCCCAAGATATCTTCATAGGCTCACAGTACAAAATAAAGTTACCGGAAAAATGTTGCAAAGTTTTAATTGTGCCAAAACATTCTCCTAATTTAGCGAAGGAGTTAAGAGTCAAAGTGTATCTCCTATTCAACCTTGATGGGATCGTCATTACTCATTACTCTATATTTATCTAACACATTCAATACTAAGTTCAGACTCTTTGGATTGTAGGTGTATTATACTGTAAAACGTGGCACTGGAATTCAAGGGCAAAGATTGAGAGAATAGTTGAGTAACAAAGAATGACTTAAAAGAGAGGAGCCACAAAGTTTGCAATGTGCCACGGGTGGCACCTTTATATTATTTGACTAGAGTCCTTTTTCCTAAGTCCATTGTGTTTGTGTTTTTCATTTGATTTTTTAGTCATAAAGTAACTTCCACTAACCATCACAAATGAATGTGACACTAAAACGGAAGTACACAAACACTTAAAATCAATACAATGACTACTTAGCTGCATGTGTCCGTGTTTAGATGATTACAATGTGCCACCATGATTTTTTCAGCCTCAATTCGTTGGCTGAACATGTTCAGCTTGGTCAAACAGAAAAGTAGAAACTTGTAACTGGAAAGGCACAAGAACTAATAAATCAAAAGACTAAATTACAAGGATGGGAATTTCAATTCAACATTCTTCACTAAAACAGAGTAACTACAATAACATGAAATAGACAAGAACATGCTATTTTTTGATAAGCAAAGGAGGTTGCTGATTGAATTTGAAGGGGCATCCAGCAGTTTCTTTAAATTCTCATCCAGCAGTTTCTTTAAATTCTCTAAATCTTCATTCTTCCGGATCACAAGGACTCCAACAACAGCTATGAACTATGTAACCCATTTGGTCAACCAAACCCACCCCAGTCAAGCTATGAACTATGTAAGCCATGAAGACGCCTATCATTGCTTCGCGGCCTGCATAAAACACAGTAAATGAAGTCATTGCCTAGTCTTCAAAATGAGGAGAACCAGAGTTCAAATCCCTCCTCACTCACTTGCTGTAACATTAAATTATCATAAAGGAAAAAAAATTATTCTGCATCACAGTGCTTTACAAATTTAATGTTTTATATAGAAGTTGGCATATCAGTTGCATCCATCAAGTAAAACAAGCTTGGAACTTGATGATGAAGATTAATCAGCGACGCTACATTCTATGCTGCCAATTAGTACAGTGGGACAATCTTATGCTAAAAATAAATGAAGCTGAATGTCTTGCTATTGTATGTAATTGGAAACAACTACTTGGTATAGACTTTATATACCAAAACTAGTATAGCTGTATAGGGTGAAACTAGCTCAACATAAGTGACATTAGCTTATGAAGTCTTCTAATTTTTTGTAGTATTTTTTGTTTTCTTCTTTTCTAAACTTTTTTCTTCACAGTTTGTGCTTTGTTCTTTGGACACATCCCATTTAGTTAGGTAGCACTACTTTTGATTATATCAAAGAATATTTTACTTATCATAATTATATTAATGAATATTTTACTTATCACCCAAAAATAATTATATTGCTAGGATCAAACGCGCCAAAAGAGAAGTAACCAAGTACATTGGAAACATAGACTAAATATATACAGCCCAGAGATTAGGAGCCACAATAGCAAAAAGTCGTATATTATTTCCCACAGACATTCATCAGGCTAATGATATAAAACTCATATAAAATAGGCTGCTTTTGAATACTATATGACTGATGGAATTTGTTTGCTAACCATAGACTCAGGTTGACTAGAGATGATAGCCTATGAATACATATGTACCTTGGCACTGAGGTCTGTGGCTCAGGAACCTTGATAACAGATTCTGTACACCAAAGTTTGGAAAATAAATGAAGCTGCTGTAACTGAGGAAAACAGAGTAGCTGCTGTGGCTCAGGTTTAATTCACTTAATAGGAAAATAAATGAAGCTGCTGTAACTGAATAATTTGAGTAGAAAAAACTTACATGGATGAAGAAGAAGAAGAAGGATGCAATGAAAGCATTGAGCTGTGTTTCTTTACAAGACTCAGAGGGAAAGAAGGGCTGGGAGCTTGAATTTGCAGACCCAAATCAGAAAATAGGAGCTGGGAGCTTCAGAGAGTAGGAGATCAGACAAGAGAATAGGAATCCAAAGGGAAAATTCTAACTTTAACTTTGGAATCCAATATATAAACATGCAACAATCCAATGTTCGTAAAGATCATATCTTAAACAAGCAAATGGTGAGGTTTAGCCTTATGCAACATAGCTGCATGAGTTTTCTGTACTAGTTTGCAAGTTCATTCACATCTCCTCACTTGAATTCCTAAAGTGTTCCACATTCACAGAACTCATAGACTAAAGAAGACTGCACCACTATGTGGACTCTACCCTCACCACCCAACAAAAGACCAAACTTTGTAAAGCAAGAAGTCAAGAAAAACTTAGACTTACAAGCATAAGAAGTCTAGCTAAGAAGAAAACACAATTTGGCTATAAAATTAGAACTCACAAAGGGTTAGCTGCATTTTAAAGTTTAGCCCAAACAATATAAATTTCCATTAAAGAAAAAGGAAATTAGTTCATACTTACCATAAGAATCTCAAGACTGCAGCCCTTATGGAGTGACATATTAGGATGCACCCTCCCCGCGTTTACTTCTTTTCTGGTTGCGTCTAGTGTATTGTTTGGCCGGAACATGCTCTGTTACCTGCTCATAATGTTATATTTTTAAGCTTTTACATCACCTCCAAATTCATGCACAAAGAAACCCAAAAAATATATGGAATTAAAATCAGATTATGGGGCACTTGGAATACCAGGTGGGAACCTGTGCCACATCTCCTTGGTTGGATGGCGCGAGTCGATTTCCGTTTGGGTGGAGCGTCAGCGTTTGCATCCTGTGGTTGCTCAGCTTGGTCACCTTGCCCCTGCTCAACGTCACTGTCATGTGGATGCATGGCTTCTGGAATATGTATCAAGGTAGAGGTAGGAGGTGATTGTGTTTGACTTGGGCTGGTAGACATGAGCTCAACATGGGGTGTTTGAAGGCTAGGGGTGGGTATAACTATCTGGGGGGAGCTATAGAACGGGGCCATGGGAGAGTTGTGGTCAACGGCGATGGTGTGTGAGGAGGACTCAAATTCAGCATGGGTAAACCGCGAGGGAGATCCGGTGTCAATGGGAGGGATGGGTGGCATGGGAGGGCCGGTTGTGTCCTCGGGGGTGGACACAGGTGGTACAGGGATCACAATGGCCAGAGGAGGGGTGGGGGCAGGTCGATGACGTGTCATTGGAGCAGCTGAGCTCGTACTGGGCCCTACATCTGGTATTTCAGTTTGGTTTACTGCTTCATCATTGGCTGGCACATTGATACGATCAACCTCATCCACATCCTCAAGGGCCTTCTTAATGAACTTATATTCGTAAGATTCTTCATCGAACCAGTTGAGGACAGCCAGTTGGGTTGCAAGCTGTCATTAAATCACGAGCATAAATTAAGTGCAACACATACATAACATCAAACACAACATGCAAAACAAAAAAAATTTATGCACATTACCAAAATGTCCATCTTAGCGCTAGCGCGGTCGATATACAGTCGAGTGATCCTACGATACCACACCATATATGGATGATGACGTGACATCACCTCCTCCATCCTGGGTGCATTACAAACATACTCATCACGATCATTCCACTTCTGAATATGGACTGCATGTTCCATCGACCAATTTTTTTCTACCTTGCCCCTCGCATCTATTTTGTGCAAATTGCGATTGGTATTAGCATCTGTGGGTTGTTCCTGCTGAAGCCCGAATTGTCGTAGGACACGATTAGGTAAGTGGAACTCTATAAGCCAAAAACAGATAAGTGGAACGGTCGACCTCCACACGTTACTTCCCTCGATGCGAAAACTAGGAGGAAGGTGGCTCAAGTCATTTCCATATGGCTCCCACTTAACCTACAAAAGCCACCAAGTAAAGCAACCACATTCAGATAATTTCCCATAATTTGCATAACAAGTAGCACAATAGCGGGCAGTGAAAAACTTTTTGAAGGACATAAGATGTTATAGACGTATAAATACAAGTATTATACCTGGTCGGGGCGTGTCGTGGCAATTTGATTGCGATATGCGGAAAGCACGTGCGTGGGAGCATTCTTTGTACACATCGCCCCTGCCCACCTACAAGCAGGTAACATCGCATGGTCATTAGCCGTTTACATATAAAAATGTGGCATAATACATGATAGCACACTAACTATGCAATATATACTTACTTCATAGCAAGAGGAATTGGTGGTAGTGGTGGACCATAAACACCCTCGGGTTGGGGCACCATCTGTGGGGACATATGTGGGAACCTGACATATATCCACAATTGGACCAAAATCAATGGTCCGCCAATCTGCTTTGCCTTCTTGTCGGTTGCATTGCATAGCTGCCTATATAACCATGATAAGGCTGCACTACCCCAACTATACTTGCGTGGATTATGAAGATTCTGCATGAACTCTAACCACATGAGATGGACCCTATCTCCGGACTTATCAAGAAATACCATATCCCCTAGTAGGGCTAGTATATAGCAGCGAGCATACTGATGAACTTGAAGCTCATTGGCATCTGGAGGCAGTGGTTGTCTGATTCTTTCGATAAGTGCGGGTATCAGAATCCTTTGACCTTTTAGCACAGTTTGAGGGCCATTTGGAATTTGAATTCCAAGCATTTCAGCACAAACGTCTTCCCAAGTTCTTTTAGTGGGCCCAACCATTGCCTCACCCTCGATGGGCAACCCCATGATAACTTCCACATCTTGTAGTGTGATCGTCATCTCACCATGTGGTAGGTGGAATGTATGGGTCTCTGGGCGCCATCGCTCTACAAATGCAGTGATCAGTGCATGGTCAAGCTGTATGGATGGGACCAAGTGCAAACCCTCTAGACCAAGCAACCTCACAATGGCAAGGACACGATCATCTACCATAGGATCTCGAAGTGTCAATTCTTCGTGGCGACTTCGACAATCTAGTGTGCCAGGAGGATCCTGCAAATATTATAACAATAGATAAAAATCTTATGCAAATATTTAGTATTTATGACTAATTAGAGTTGTACATGAATGCATAGTACAAGAAAACTCATGCAATTACCTGTCCCCCAGGGTTCCACAATAACTCAGATCGATGTTTAACTTGTTCCGTCAATACACTACGATCAATGGGTCCAGGATCTATCGTCATGCTGCAAAAAGTTTTTGTGTCATATCTTTATAAATAATAGGTTTGTGTAATGTGCAATATTGGTTAGTGACATTGAATAGAAACAGACTTACACTATATCTAGTTTGTTATGGAGATAGGTATTGTTTCCAACAATCTTTAGTTTGTTATTAGCTTAGTAGGATTTATGGACAATTTTCAGATTCCCCCCCTCCTGACAAAACAATCAAGCGACAGCCTTAACACAAGAGCTTAATGTGCTTGCCCAAATGATTAAATCCTATAAGAATGTCAAGAGGACTGACAATAATTGATCCATTGCTAATGATAATAGACGAAGACCCATTGCTTCAAAAGTTGCTTTCACAAATATTTTTTTGGGTCCAAAACAACTCACACCCCTATGCTACTTTGTGCCCCACATGGTTTTTATGTTGTACCAAATTTTAGCCCAAGTGTAAGCCTATGAATTCTTTTCAAGTGGACCGACCCTATATCCTTTATGACAAAGTGTCAAAGCTCATGTTACTTTGACATTCCAAGTTCCAACTCTCACTTTTCTGTGATTGCTGGTCCAACATTTGATGAGTGATAGGGGTTCAAATAGTAGCATCATCCAGTACTTTTTTAACCCAGGTTTGGATGAGCAAAAAATTCAGTTATTATATCCAGCATTTTCTGTTTCTGCACATGCAGTTTCTGCACATGCAGTTGCTGCAAATGTCTTGTGAATTCTGCAAATGCAGTTTCTGCAAAGCATGTCTTCATTTGGTGTTAACTTTGGTTTGTCTGGGAGGGACTACCCAAATCACTATAATCACAATAGACTGTTTATTCTTCATTACAGCTTTCATTTGTAATTGTTAATGGTCCTTTTAGTTGTATAATCACTTTTCACCATGAACATTTATTTTAGGATGATGTTTGTAGTTGATGTTTCAGCAAATTTTTCCATAGTTTCTTCAGTAAATTTTCCGATACTCAAAAAAATGAAGAAACTAGCATGACATTGTAAATTACAGCAGCAAAAAAACATATTGCACCAAATTCAGCAAATGCACAGTAAAATCTAACATATTGCACCTAATTCAGCAAATGCACTCAAAAAAAAAAAATTAACCATGATTACAAGCATGACATTTTGTGAACAAACATCATTTCACATGATTTTATCAAATGCACCAAATTCAGCAAATGCACAGTAAGATCTAGCATGATAAACAAATGCACCAAATTCAGCAAATGCACAGTAAAATATAAATAACACAGTAAAATTGAACCAGCGCAGTAAACAAAAACACAAAAACAAATAAAAACAAAACCCAAATCTCCAAATCACTAAACCTACAAAAGCAAATCAAAACCCATTTCAGCCAATAATAAAGAGAAAGAAATCACATTAGAGAGAGAGAGAGAGAGAGAGAGAGAGAGAGAGAGAGAGAACCTGCTGGTTGGTGATGGCCGGAGACGGCGTAGGAAGAGAGACACCGGAGAGAGAGAGAAGAACGACGTAGAAAGAGAGAGACACCGGGGAGAGAGAGAGAGAGAGGAACGGCGTAGAAAGAGGAAAGAGAGAGCTGTTTTACTGTAATAGAAGTCGAGTACACGAGACTCGACTTCCATGATGTTTACCCAAAATCAATTGCTGTTTTACCGTTCCAGGAGAGGTTTTAACCGCAATGGAAGTCGAGTATAAGGTACTCGACTTTTATTGAAAGTCGAGTATCTTGTACTCGATTTTCTTGCAGTTCCTACATGGCTTTTTCCTGTTTATTTTAATCCACGTCAGACCTATTTTGCAATTGGAAGTCGAGTATGAGAAAATCGACTTCCAAAAAGAGTCTAACTAACTAAATAAGTTTGAACGCATGCCATCGCCCTTAAATTTTTCCCAAATCGTACTGTTCAGCAAATTTTGCCCCAGAATACCCATCACATCACTTTTGTCAATTAAAAAAAAAAAAAAAAACCGAAACAATGAAAACTCGGACTGGGTATATATTTTCAAAAAAAATAGCACAAAGATTGTGGGCCCCATTACAAGTTCCAACTCCAACGGCTCTCTTTCCAAAAACCTTGCTCTCTCTCTATCACTCTCTCTCTCCACACTCACAAAATGCAAATATCACGTCTCTCTCTCCACCTGTATTAATTCCTCTCTTCATTTTTATTCTCTCCTCTCCATTGTTCTCTTTTCGGTGTCCTCTCTGTTAGAGTTAGGGTTAGGGTTAGGGTTTTTGATCTGATTCTCATCATTTTTTTGTTTCCGTTCATCGCCGAGCCCAAGAAACAAAGGCCAGTCGGGTGAGTCGACTTTACTTTTACGTGGTTTTTTTGTTTTCTTTCCGGAAGCAATTTTTTTTTCACATTTTTTAATGCTGTTTCCTTTGTGTTTGTTCATGTGGGTCTGCTTCAAATTCTGGAATCGAGGCCAAAGATTGCATTAAGGTTTACCTGGGTATGAGTATTAATTAATTAATTAATTTTTATATTAAAATTTTTGTTGGAATACGTTGATTTTAATTTGTGTTTTGTGGTTAATTGTTATGTTCTGTTTGCATGCATTAGTAGTTAATACAGGTGAGAAAATGTTTGGCTAGTGAGAAAATGTGGGAAAGTTTTAATGTTTGGGTTCTCTATTTCCCTGTTTGGATTGTGGTTTGTGTTTTGGGTTTTGATTTCTCTGTGTGTTCGTTCTTTGATTTGATTTCTCAGGGGTATGAGTTGGTTTTGATTTCTCTGTGTGTTCTTTGGGTTGATTTATCATGGGTATGGGTTTGGATTTCTCTGTTCTTTGGATGATTTCTCATGGGTCTGGGTTGGTTTTGATTTCTCTGTTCTTTGGTTGATTTCTTATGGATCTGGGTTTTGATTTCTTAGTTATTTGAGTCTGCGTTTTGAATTTCTCTGTTCTCTGTGTAGGCCATTTGTCTGCATTTGATTTAGGGTTACATTTGGTTGTTTTTTCTTATGAATAATTACCAGAAATTGATGGGGTTTTGATAATTTCAATTATTTGGCGCATTGCTCTCACATTCGTGTTTCATTAATTCAATCAAAACTCCTTGTCCTAACCGTATCCTTTTGCGAGAATATAACTAGTTGTGCTATTCATAATTCACCATCTGTTGTCTCTCTCTCTTTACGTTATGGAATGTTTTCATTTGTGGTTGAGATTTTCTTTCCTAATCTTCTTCTGTTCTGTTTAGAATTGGTTTTCTTTTGAGTATTTGTTTCAGTCTCCATATTTATATAAAGAACAAAAAATAACAATAATGTCAACCGCCAAAATACGTTGTGGATTTTGATGTGAACATCTCACCATAAGATAGCGATTCAAAAAAATGTATAATTGCATTTCTCTCTTTTGTCTCTTTTGTTCAAAAAAATGTGAAGGTTTTAGATTCAAATTTCTAAGTGATGGGTGTTTTGATTGGGGTTTGGGCTTGGGTTTGGCTGTGGCTATTTTGATTGGGGTGTGGCTGGGTGTGGGTGTGGCATTGTAGGCTTCTTTGCCATTGGTGGTATATGTTTGCATTTTGCAATTTGCACCAGAACCCAGCACCTATCTTCACAACCCTCCAAGGAATCATTCCTAGAGTATTGAGGGTTGAAGCATTGGTAAAATTTATTCTTGAATAGGTGATTTATCATTACACTTTCTTACTGATATGGAAAAACAAAAACTGTTTCTATCAAATTTAGATTCAAAACCTTTTATATTGGTCTCATGTTTCTTACCAATGTGTCAATTCTTGCTAATGAAACTTTTTGTTGATAGATTTGATTTTGTGGGTGTGCTAAACCCTAACACTTGGGACTTTGCTTAAGATATTGTGAGTGCCTGTGGAACATTAAGTTGTGTTCAAGTCTATTACTATTATTACCACTAAATTGTAATTTCAGCATATGATAATGATGCCACTGAGTTACTTTTTTTTGGTGGGTTGGGGGGGGGGGGAGGGGTGGTGTAGGAAATTGTGTATTTGCATGCTGTGGTATTATTTGCTAACATGGAGAGGAGTATTATGGTGGAGGAGAATCATTGTAAGAGCAATGTTAATAATGTCTCCAAGGCAAATGGGCCATTTATTCAGATTGACTTGATATCTATAGATCTTGTTAGTGCTAACATGATCCTTATCACTTTTAGTCCCAACATAATTTCTGGCAGTTCTTTTCATAGTATATTTGTCTTTTTTTTTTGAATACCAAGCAATAGTTACCTGGTCTTTTCCTTTGGGCTAGGTCTATCTTTTTATTGTTCTCTTGGCATTATAAAGCTCTATGAATTTCTTGAAGGGATCCTCCTTTGCATTTTTGTGTCACATAATTATAAACTAATAATCCTATTAATGATCATATATGTCTTTTGTATTGCTCGAATTAATATTTTTATCCTCATACTGAAAACTTAAAACTGACTTATTTTTTTGAGAAAATTTTGCAGTTTGACTGTAGTTGGCAAGTAATATGGTGTTGTGTCCTGCATGGGTTACCAATGTTTAGCTCAGCACCTGTAGTTGTAAGTTTTGTTTATGGAATCTTCTTTCATATTGTCAATATTGCTGTTATAATTTCTGTTGGTACAATCTTCTTTGGTAGTGTCAATCTTCTTTGATAATCTCAATATATTGAGGGTTCAAGTTCTTGTATATTTTTTCAACTTATTTTTCTCTGAGCACCTTAAATTTTCACCCAGTTTGACTTTTCTTTTTTGTTTGTGTACTTTTATTTTTATAAGTTATGCCTTTCTGAATTATTGTTTTTTTTTTTATAAGTGCCTTATTGATAGTATGAAATAAACACAACCTAAAAGACGTAATTTGTTGATAGTATGAAATAAATATATCCTGCAAGTTTTTTCTAATTGTTTGTTTGAGCTGCTACTCTAATGTTCATTTTAGTTTTCATGCCGGTAGATGCTGCTTTGGTGCTCTTTGGAAACATAATTTCATATGTGAGTGCTGGAATGTGTATCCTCTTAGACTATGTTCTCGCACTTTATTTGCATTATCTTTTTTTCTAAGCAATTAGGCTGGCCTTCTATAATAGTCCATTTACAAAAATGTACATGCTTTTATTCTAAAAGTGTTTTAATGTCACTTACTCTTCTTCCAGGATTTAATAAACACATATGTCGTACCTCAAGATGTGTGGGATCTTAGGTTATTCAAAAGAATACCATCAGTGTTAAGTGCATTTTGCTTTGATTACATGCCAATGTAATCGGATATTGGATTTAAGCTGGGTTGGGATCTTCATTTGGTGCATAATTAAACATCATTTTGGATTGAATTGGATGGATTTGGAAAATTAGGGATTTTTATATTGGTAGGTTACACATACACCAAGTGGATTGTGAACTCATTTCCTCACCTTACACGTTGCTCTTATTGGGGAAGGAGCTGCAATTTGAGTTAGAGCTTTCTGAATTTCCATTTCACCTGCTCAGTCTGTTTTTTTTTTTTTTTTTTTGGGGAGGTAAGGGTTGTGTGTGGGTTTGCATAGAGAGAGAGAGAGAGAGAGAGAGAGAGAGAGAGAGAGAGATTAGAGTGCTTTTGGTTTGATTTTTTTGGCTCACTCACAAACCAGGTAATCTCTCTCTCTAAATTTCCATTTCTGTTTATGTTTTGATTGACCTCTTACCAAAATTTCTGCATGTTTTCTTTCTGTGTTGGCTTTAGTGGTCTGATTGACCTCTTACCAAAATTTCTGCATATTTTCTTTCTGTGTTGGCTTTAGTGGTCGGAAGGGGTGAGTTCCCCATCATTCCATCTGCAATGATTAGGTATTCACCCAAATTCTTCTTCAATTTTATACTCTATTGGGTTGCTAATGGCATTCGTAAATTAAAATATAAAAAAGGGAAAGCATTGTTTGATATCATCTCACGCTATTAGTGTTTGTTCTAAATGATTGTATCTAAGATTGTGCTTGTGCTTTACATACAGGTTTGTTCGATTTAGATTGGCCAGAGAATTTTTCTTGCTGTGAGTTTTAAACAAGAAATTTTATTCTTTTTTGGATAATTTCTAGACCACAATATCATTGATATATGGGTCTTTGACAAATTCCATGAACCCGGGGAGAGTAACATACTGTTAGGAGTAACATAAGAAGGAACAAGAAAGTTTTATTTGATAATTGCTGGACTACATTATCACTGATCTATGGGACTTAGACAAATTTCTTGAACCCAGGAAGATTAACACCCTATTAGAAAGTAACGTAGAAAATGGTATTCAGGGTAGCAAGCATTTCTACAACATTATCTGGTTTTTGTTTAGAATGAAAAGTGGTTTGTTCTTTCTGTAGGACTTTATGGCCTGCTTGGATATGAAGAGCTGAATAAATTCCCAATGTTTCATCTGCTTAGCTTGGAGTATTGGCACATAGTTGCTGAAACTTTGAATTGGCAAATTCTTGGTGATTCAAAATTCAAAACCAAAAGATAATAATATATACATGTTTTTGTAATCTTTTATTGGTGATTTCCACTTTGATTCATTTCTTTTAATTGTGTTCTTTGCTTTGTCCTACTTATTCAAAGAAAAAAAATTGTTATGGAGAACATGAAATCGAATGTCCACATGGTTCTTTTCCTCTCTTTCTTTTTTTTATTCTGTCAGTGGAAATTTTTTTCATTTGAAATTCGAGGCTCTGCTGAGTGCATTAGCATTTTAATTCTTGTGAAAATGCCCAATAATGGAAAATATTACTAAGATTGCTTAAATAGCAACTTTGGTTATAACGGTGAGGTCTTTTTTCCCCCTCTTATTTTAGTTTCCTTTATTTAGATAAAAAAAACGTGTAACAAACACTTGATGCAGCTAACCAACTTTTGGATAAATGCAACAATATCCATTACAATATATACATGTTTGTTGAGATTCCTTGAATTGTGAAGCTGAAGCTCTCTATCTTTCCAAAGACCACCAATCACATAGTCAACAGGTAAGTCTTTGTAATCTTTTGTCAGTCATTTTCACTTTGATTTATTCCTTTAATTCAATTTTGTTCTCTCGAACAACTTATTCTGATTGGTTTGTCCTGCTTATTGATAGAAAAAAAAAATTGTTATGGGGTCTGATCTTTGAAATTTCTTGATTTTGTTTGTCAAGGTTCAACAAATACAATTGTGTGGTGTGGAGTATGATGCAGCATAAATTCTCCCCTTTGTGTTTTGATTTGCTCAGGTTAAGAAGTGCTATAAGATGGAGAGGCTTGAAGTGATGTTGCACAAGCTGATATTGCAGTGCAAGATTAATGAAACCTAGGATGTTATGAAGTGCAAAGCCAGTGGGATTGGCAAAAGCAAGGTTCGTGGTTCTCCTAATTATCTTCCTTCTATTAATTTGCTGCATTGATTTGATCCATCCCTTATAAGATTCTTGTACATATTCTGCAGATTGAAAAAGGTTTTTGTCTTTACAGTCAATGGGCTCTGGAAGAATTGCTCGTAGCTTTAGTGCCATGAGAATATCTGGCGGTGGTAGAGGTGGTTTTGGAAGTGGTTCTGGGTTTGGATTTAGCACTGGTATTGAATTCTTTTCCACCAAGTCTAAAGGTTTGTGCTTATTTGTCTGCATAAATTTTGCAAAAATGCCCCAATTTTTTTTTATCAATTGTGGATGATGTTGATGTGTGGTACATGCTAAGTTTGTGTGAGTCATCTATCAGCTTATGTTGTAAACAAGTCGTTCATACTTTGTTCATCTAAAATTTTAGTTATGCATTAACTTCTTAAAGCAAGGATTATAATCCAAATACATTTTTTCACTTTTATTCTAAGTTTTCCATGGGCTGCTCTTGGTGATCTTAGGTCTACCTTTTCTGAAATCTTTTTTATTGTTGTTATTTTTAGTTTGAGTGCATATATATTAGTTTAATTAGAGCACTTCTGACAATGTCTGTCCACCTTCATCAGCAAATACTCCTTAAAAAGGTCTTGACATGCAGCTTGGTAAAGCATTTTACATTTGACAAAGCTTACTTGTTTTTTTTTTTTTTAAAAACTAGTAACAGAAGATACTCTGTTGGTCCTACTTTATGCGATTTCAAAAATTATGAATTATATTCATGATGAGTCTAATGTTGATGCCAACTTTGTTTTCTTCCATGATCAATTTTATTTGCATTGATTATTGGGTGTGCATCTTTGCATTTTTTTATATGAAATTATTGTTCATTTTTAGGCAAAGGTTTTTATGTCTCTGTTTCAAAACTTTTGTGCCACTCCTATTTTTGGTAATCCTCTGTTTAAAAAATTTAGAATATTGAGAATTTTACTTCTCTTAAGATTGGCGAATGCGTCACTAAAATGAATATTATGTTATTTCAGTGTATTGAGTGCCTTTCCAACAATACTCATTAATGTTCTGTAATAGTTAGGCAGCAGATGTTAGCAAATATTAAGGTAGTTAGCACCATATTTGGATTATTGTTTTTCCTTTTTTTTCAATGATCACGATTGAGTATAGAAACATGTTTTTTCTATCAATCAAAAGGAAAGAAATACATGGCTTTCTCAATGAATATCACATCGAGTGGCATTCCTTTCTTTACTGGAAAATGTGCGAACCAAAGATGGTTAATATAGACACACAAATAGGGTTATAAGATATGGCACAAAACCAAGTTGTGAATGAAATAGGAAGACAAATTTCTACAACTTTGCTTGAGTCTAAGTAGGTTTCTCCTCTCAATTGAGCACCCTCAACATTTGCTCAAACAGACCTTTTTTTTTTTTTTTTGAATAAGAAACACAATTTTTAACCGACCTTTTATAATGAATGGTTAACATTGAGGAGAGACTTGAAAGTAGGAACCACTTGGCCACCCTTCATCTCATTTAACACGTTTGTTTTGGAGAATTATCTCATTTAACACCTAATATAGCCCTAGGATACATTAAATACAATTCTCTTTAATGTGGTTTAATTAGAGAGCGGTGATAGATATACACTGTGTGTAGAACACACTTGAAATCGTGTTTTAAAAACATGATTTTAGGTAGAATGGGTATGACAGTATTGTAATTAAATTAAATGACAAAAATTAGGGGTTTAATTTGCGATTTTAATTTTATTATTAAAAAGAAAAAAGCTTCTTGTCCAACAAGAAAGAATGGTCACATAACAAAAAGGATCTCTCACTGGCATTCTCTCTTCTTGATGTTTGTGAAACATTAAACTGAACTCTCTCTCTCTCTCTCTCTCTCTCTCTCTCTCTCAAAAAGACAGCATGGGTGACAATTAGTACTCATTCTCTCTCACCAGTTTCGAGTTACTATACCATACTTCCAACGTGTTTTTTTTTTACTGCTCATGTTTTCTTATACCTCTTCTTGTTATTGTAGTTATTATTGAGTAGTCCTTTAGGGAAGCTAGTGCAAATTGAACATGCCTTCACTGCCGTTGGATCCGGCCAAACCTCTCTTGGGATTAAAGGTACTTTCTTTTAACACCTTTTTTTTTGGGGTAAATTTCACTATACTAACTTGAGTTTTGGGCTAATACCACTCAAGTCTACAACTTTTAAAAAGTGACCAACTTAGTCCTTGAACATCATTTAGTCCGTCGACGCCGTTTAAATCTATTAGTTGTTCTTAGCTTCTCCTCCCTCTTTCCTCTTCTCTCCTCTCCCATGCTCTCTCTCTCCTTTACTGAATGCCTAGCTCATGCTAAGAATAAGATTATTATGACTTAAATTTTTTTTTTTATGTTGGTTATTGTTGTTTATCATAAACTATTTGCCATTGTGTTTTAGATTTTATTTTTGATCTTTATTCTTCTGTACGTACTTGCCTGACTTTTTTCTTTCTTCAAATCATTTTTTCAAAAATAATAATGTTTTTTTTTTTTTTTGAGCTTGGATTTTGTGCTTCTCAGACTGCACTATTAGTGTTTATTTAATTCTAGTGGTGCTGCATTTGCTTGCGGTGGACCTAAGGTTGATTTGGTTTTTTTTCTTTTGAATGAAACATGCTTTTAAGTATGATTATGTAATTTAATGATGCACTGAACTGTGTGGTTAGGTCTCCATGTTTTCCAGTTTGCTCATGCAGGAAGTCAATGCCCAATGCTACCGAGGGTGTGAGGTTCCCACATCTGTCTTCATGCCTTGTTCCTGTTGATTTATGTGTTCAAGGGGAACTGATCATCCACCATATCCAATTTGGCTTGCGACTTGTTGTGTTTATGAGGGAATCAGGTTATATATATATATATATATATATATATTGGTACTTTGCAGGTGAGGCAGTGGAATCTGATTTGACAATAGGCTTTCCTTTCCTCCCTTTTTGTTTTATTTTATTTTATTTCTGCTACAATGATAAGAGTTTGAAGGACAGTTTTTTATTGTTTTAAATCTTTCTAATACTTGGGTCTGTGACTGGCTTTCGTAGGAGGATTATAATTCTAGTCTTATTGAGTAAGGGTTTTGAACTTCTATTGCAATTCTTTTTCCTTTTTCTTGATGGCTTATTTAAATTTTTGGTCATTCTGCATATGCAACCTCAATAATGAATTCAAAGGCTAATCCAGCAATGCTTTTTATTGGATTTGGGCAAGAATATAACTATGTGTGACCTGAAAATGGTTGTAGCGGGAAAGCAATACAGGTTTTGATTTCTCTTCTCCTAGATTAGTTGGACTTTTTGAGAATTACATGGAATTGACATTATATTTCATAATTTGTGTCAAATATTGTGAATTGGACTGTTGCTGATTGATATCGCTGTCATCAAATATTTGGCAATAGAGAAGACTGTGGCTTTCAGAGTTAAAATAATTTATCTTTATAATTGTTAGTTTCTACTGAAATATTGTAGTTTTTTTATTAGTTGTTTTGCTTCTTAGTGCATGATTAAAATGTATTCTTCATGTCTATAGGATTTTTTTTTTTTTTTTTTTTTTTTGTGCTTAGTCTCTTGCAATCATAAGAACTATACAATTTTTGGCTTATCTTAATTTTCTAATTCGTGGACCTTTAACTGCTTTTCTCAGGCTTTGGTTTTTTGGACTGCTATAAGTTTTGTCTCACCTAGTGAGGGTTTGAAATTTCCCTTTCAATTCTTGTTCCTTTGTCTTATCTTGTTCAATTTGAATATAGTAATGCCTTTTATTGTTGTGGGGCAGGTAAATGACAAAGTTTGTGACCTTAACATGGATTCCGAGGTTAAATAATACCAATTTTGCTTTATCTTGTCTTCATTTGCATGATTTGGGATTCCTAGGAATGATTTGGATCTATCTTATTTCTCTAGGTTTGCATCACAGTTCTTTTGATAGAAGTGTGAAAGGTTTGCGTCATAGGTTATGATTACCAAGGAGCTAATTCGTTCAGAAAGGTTTGCATCATAGTTCATAACCTTTGATTGTTGCTGATTAATTTCCTTGTTGTAGAAAGTGAGTGTGTAGATAGTGTCATTACTGAACCAAGTCCGTATCCAGGCTGAAGTTTTTGCCATTCTAGAGTCATATTTGACATTTGAGCTCTTAAGTTTTTGCCATGCTTCTATATATGCTGGTGATGTCTATTTTGTTGTTTTATGTGGACAGTGTTTGATTATTTTTATCTTGATTTGCCTACAGGATTGGAAATTGATTTGGACTTCCTTGTACTTGAGCTGGGGAGTTTGTGTAGAAGTCTTAAATCTTTCTTGAACTTAAACCGTGTAGACTACAACGATAAGAAAACCCACACTGTCTTGATTTTTCATTTTGCTTATGAGCCCTTTAATATAATGCTCCCACTAACTGTTACGCTATACTGTTCATTTTTCAATTTATTTGTAGGTTTCGGTCCTCGATAGCTCTTATAAGGCATTTGTTTTGGTGAAGTTGGCTTTCCTATCGATTTGGTTCTTGTCTATAGGAGCACAATTCCATATCGTTGGCTGGCAGGTAATTATTAGTTTTAAAAGTTGAATTATCATTTAAAAAAAAAAAAAAACTTGGTGCTTACAATATGTGTATTTTAGGCTCCATTTGTTTGGTTTTAACTAATCCCAGCATTACTTGGCATTTTTGTCCCTATTCCTTTTTCTAACTGCTGTCGACATGCACTTATTACAACTTTTAAGAACCTAAGATCGTCAATTTTGTCATTGGGCAGTCAGATAAGAGCAGCCTGCTTTAAAAATGGTTGTTTGAATGCCAGAAATATATCAGATTTACCTTTTATGGTAAGAGTTCTTCTCTTCATTATGCAGCTTTTGCAATTGTAGGTGATGGAGTTTATTTTGGCAATAAGCAACCTTTTCTTTCCCCCTTGTTTTCTTTATTCTCTCCTTCAATTATATGAATTGTTAGGTTATTTCCCCTATTGTTTTTTAATATTGGGCAGTGTATGCTTTTTTTAGGATTTGGCTTCTTTGAGGATTATAAATCTCAGCCTCACTCAGCGAGGATTTGAAAGTTTCATTGAAATTCTGGTCCATTTGTCCTGCTTTCTTGTTTTACTTTAGTCATTTTATTTTGGCAAGTTTATATCTAATTCATATGTTGTAATGCCTTCTATTACTGTGGGTAGTTCCTGTGGTGATTTGCATGAGTTGGGCTTTGAATTTGCAACATAGTGTAATTGGAAGCCAATTTAAGATAAGATTTGCATGCCTAAAAAATAATTGTTTTCTAAATACTAGAGAAGTTTAGGTCTATGCTACCTTTTACCTACTTTATGGGTTAGTTGGTTGGGTTTCTAAGTTACGTAGTTTTCTTTTGTATTGTTGGATCACGTTCTGGGATGGGAGGGTTTTTATGATTTTGTTACCCCTAAATTAATCTGTTTAATATGTGTAGCTGTGGTATGTCTATTTTGGATGGAGTTCGATGAGGACCTAAGGCAATAAACGCCTGCATCTTCATTTTTTTAATTGAAGTCTTGCTAGTTGTTGTCTATTTCACCATTGATGTTGTTTTTGTCAGCCTGCAACTGGAGGATTATTATATCATGCTATTTGTTGGTAGTCAAAATGATTGAATCTTGATGTGTCTACAAATGGGGAAATTGTGATTTACAATCTTGATATTTGTACAGCAGGGGAAATAGTGATTTTGTTTACCACTGAGTGCATAGAAGTCTTGAATTTTTTTATAAGAGGACCTAAGGCAATAATTTTTTGTTTTTATCAATTTATCTCATCATTCTCTCCCTAACCTGTGAAGATTAATGTTTCCACTTGAATATTCCTTTAGTTTGTGCTAAACACTAGAGTTTCATTATGTCTTGCTATTTATTACTAGTTCAAATACTTTGATCATGATGTATCTATGGTAGGAAAAATTATGATTTGCTTTTGCAGCAAGAGTGTAAGCAAGCTCTTATAAGCTACTTTATCATTAGTCTATTCCCTGTTAATCACCTAGTGAAGGTTTGAAATTTCCCTTGCAATTCTTGTACCTCTGTCTTGTCTTGTTCAATTTGAATATGCTAATGCCTCTAATTTTTGTGGGACAGGTAAATTACAAAGTTTGTGGCCTTAAGATGGTTGGTGATAAACTCTCTTTTTCTTTCCTTTTGTTTTTCACTCCTTCAATCATAAGAATTTTAAGGATACATTATTGTTGTTTTAATTCTGTCTAATACATGGGTTTGTGACTGAATTTCCTGGGTTTCCTTTTTGAGAAGGATTATAATTCCCAGTCTTGCGAAGTGAGGATTGAAATTTCTATTGCATTTTTTCTCCCTTTATCTTGCTGTGTTATATTATTTTTGGTCATTATGTGTTGGCAACCTCAATAGTGAATTCACAGCTTAATCTGGCAATGCCTCTTATTGGTGTAGAGCAGAATTATAAGAAAACTCTTTTTATTTTTTGCTTTTGTTTTTGTTTTTGTTTGGGTCTTACATTTTACATTTTGCATGTAGGTCTTTTAATACAGTGTTCCCACTAATGTGATACTATACTATTCTATGAAGGCATTTGTTTCTGTGAAGTTGGCTTTCTAGAGCGATTTGGTTCTTGTCTATGGGAGCAGAGTCTCTTATTGTTGGCTGGCTGGTAATGATGGGTTTAAAAAATTAAATTTACATTGTAAACAAAAATTATTGCTTGCATTGTGTGTTTTTCTGGCTTCATTTGTTTGGTTTTAATTAATCCCTGCACTACTTGGCATTTTTGTTGTGGTTCCTCTTTCTACTGCTGTCTACTTACACATCTTACTTGCACGTCTTACTACTTTTAAGAACCTAAGGTCATCAATCTCATCATTGGGCATTCATATAAGATAAAAGCAGCCAGCTTCAAATATAGTTGTTTTGAATGCCAAAGAAGTATTAGATTTTCCTTGTAAGGAAGATTTCTTCTTGTCGTTATTGAAACAATTGCAATTCTGGGTGCATATGAAAAATTCTCACTGGATTTTTTCTTCCTTGTGCCAGGCAGCTTAAGTGGTGGAGTTTCGTTTGTCGATAAGCTTTCTTTTTCCCCCTTGTGTTCTTTATTCTCTCCTACAATCAAATGAATTATAAGGATATTTTTCCACTTGTTCTAATTCTTTCTAATACTTTTGACATGTATGCATTTCTTAGGATTTGGTTTCCTTGAGGATTATAAATTCCAGTCACACTCGTCAAGGGTTTGAAAATTCCATCGGAATTCTTGTCCCCTTGTCCCACTTTCTGTTTCGATTATTTGTCATTCTGTTTTGGCAAGCTTATATCTCATTCGTATGTAGTAATGACTTTTATTGGTGTGGGCAGATCACAAGCCGTAGCGATTGGTATGAGTTGGGCTTTCTGGGAATTAAAAGGAGAATTTGCATCATAAGCTGTAATCTTAGGTTATTGCCTTATGATGGGCATGTCTTGGACTGCTATTTCCATCTATTGCTGATTCTCTTTTGTTTTGTTGGGGAAATCTCATTAATACTTTAGTGTAGAATAAATGCAAAGTTCTTGTAACTTGCAAAGTCACAAATTTGGGCATACTAGCTATTATGTGGTCTGATTTGATGTTTCTTGAGTTCCTATACTTATGTTTTTTGTTTGTTTGAGCCCCCTTTTTTCTTTCTGTTTTTTCAGGTGATCTCTCTGTTTTTATCTTATTGCTTTTGATGTACAAGTTTTATCTTGCAGAGAGGAGAGATGTTCTGTTGTTTTGCTACTTCTGCAATTCCGAGTGCATGTCTCAATCCTAATGTATCTGTAGGAAGCAGATTTTGTTTTGGGCTGGGTGAAGTTTGATTTGGCGAGAAGCTCACTTTTCTTCCTGTTTTAATAACTCTCTCCTACAATTTTTGAGAATTATGGGGATAATGTTTTGCTTGTTTATTTTCTTTCTAATACTAGGGAATGTGATTGTTTTTACTTACAACAGGAGAATTGGGTATGAGCAAGTTAACAAAGGAAAGCAAAGGAAAAAAGTGCAGTTAGGGCCTAGGCTTTAACTTTGGTTTCCTAGAGGATTTGAAAATTCCATTGCAATTTGAGAGTGGTAATCATCTGATTAACAAAGATTGTGATGACTTTCTTTACCTAAGGTTGATTTGGTTTTGTTTCTTCTCAATGAAACTTGCTTTTTGGTAGTGTTAATGTAATTTAAAATTTCCCTGAACTATGTAGTTGCAATTCTTTGTTTTTCAGTTGGCTAACGTGGGAAGTTAATGCCTATGCCATATGTGATGTACATCTGTCTTCTTGTCTTTGTTTTGGTTGATGTCTTCTTGGCTGTAAGTGGCAGTGGTCATCCCATGTCAGTAGCACCATATCCAATTTGGTTTGCAACTTATTGTGTTTTTGCAGGAAGCAGGATTTCTTAAAGTTTTTTTGGTTCTTTGTAGGTTAAGCGGTGGAGTCTGATTTGACAATTGGTTTTCCTTTCCTTCTTTTTCTTCCCCTGCTACATTGATAAGAGTGTGAACAGTATGTTTTTCTTGTTTTACTTCTTTAAAAACTATTTCTGTCAAATTCAGACTCAAAACCTTTTATATTGGTCTCATGTTTCTTACCAATGTGTCAATTCTTGCTAATGAAACTTTTGTTCATAGATTTGCTCTCTTTTTTTTTGCAAGAATTTTTTTTTTTTTTTTTGTCTCACAAAATTATAAATCCTCTTAACAATCATATAGGTCTTGAATGATATGATTTTGTTTAATGCTTGCAAAATTAGGTTTTTTTTTTCCCAATACCTGGCAATTTTCAAGGGTTTTTTCTTTCAAGAAATTGCAAAGGGATTTCTGACCATGTTGGTGATCTCTCTGTTTTTCTCTTATAGCTTTTGAACTATAAGTTTTATGTTGCAGAGAGGAGAGATTTCTGTTGTTTTGCTACTTCTGCAATTCCAAGTGCATGTCTCAATCCTAACATATCTGTTGGAAGCAGATTTTTTTCTCCTACAATTTTTGGAATTATGGGGATGATAATGTTTTTCTTGTTTATTTTCTTTCTAATACTAGGGCCTGTGATTGTTTTTTCTTACAATAGGAGAATTGGGCATAAAGGAGATAACAAAGGAAAGCAAAGCAAAGGAAACAAGTGCATCTTATTGGTATGGGGCAGGTAGATTAATGCAATTTTGTGATGAATTTTCTTTACCTAGGGTTGATTTGGTTTTGCAGGAAGCAGTGGAGTCTTATTTGGCAGTAGGCTTCCTTTTCCTCCCTTTTTATTTTTTTATTATTTTTTTTGCTACAATGATAAGGGTTTGAAGGATAGGTTTTTTGTTGTTTTAATTCGTTCTAATGCTTGGGTCTGTGATTGGCTTTCTCAGGAGGATTTTTGTTTTGATAGGTAATAAAAGTTTTACAATAGTAAACTCACGGCAATGAAAAAATTACATTGAAATCAGAAGGAAAATTTAACAGAAATAATGAAATCAGACAAAGAAATACAATGTGTGAGACCCCAAAAACGAGACCACTCAAATAAAGTCCTAGCTAGCGAAGTCTTCAATAGATCAATAGGTCTCTCAATGTCCTCAAATGTTTGGGCATTGCGTGAGAGGATTATAATTCCATTCTCACTGAGTGAGAGTTTTAAACTGATATTGCAATTCTTGTTCCTTTTTCTTGATGGCTTATTTAATTTTTGATCATTATGCATTTGCAACTTTAATAATGAATTTGCAGGCATATCCGGCAATGCCTTTTATTGGATTGGGGGAAGAATATAATTTTGTGTGACCTGAATATGGTTGTTGAGGGAAAACAATACAGGTTCTGCCCTTTTCTCCTAGATTAGTTGGACCTTTTGGGAATTACATGGAATTAACATTATATTTCTTAATTTGCGTCATAATTTGTGAATTTGGATTGTTGCTGATTGATATCGCTGTCATAAAATATTTGGCAATAGAGAAGACCAGGGCTTTCAGAAGTTAGAATAATTTTATCTTTATAATTGTTGGTTTCTACTGAAATATTGTAGTTTTCTTATTAGTTGTTTTGCCTTCTTAGTGCATGACTAAAATCTATTCCTCATATGTCTGCAGGAATTTTATTTTGGTCCATAGTCTCTTGCAATTGTAAGAACTATGCAATTTTTGGCTTGTCATAATTTTCTAATTCATGGACCTATTACTACTTTTATCAGGCTTTGGTTTTTTGGACTGCTATTAATTCTTTCTCACCTTGTGAGGGTTTGAAATTTCCTTGCAATTCTTGTTCCTGCATATCGAAAAGTTCTTCTATTCAATATGCAACATTTGCAACCGTAGGTGCATGTAAAAAATCTAACTGGGAATTTGTTTTGGTACTTGGCAGCTTAGGGCTTGTTGTTGTTGTTGGTTGCTTAAGTGGTGGAGTTTAGTTTGGTGATAGGCAATATTTTCTTTTCTCCCCTTGTTTTCTTTATTCTCTCCTTCAATCATATAAATTATATGGATATTTTCCCTATTGTTTTCTAATATTGGGCAATATATGGTTTTTTTTGGATTTGGTTTCCTTGAGGATTATGAATTTCTCTCTCACTCAACGAGGGTTTAGAAGTTTCATTGAAATTCTTGTCCACTTGATCCACTTTCTTGTTTGACTTTAGTCATTCTATTTTGGCAAGCTTATGTCTAATTCGTATGTGGCAATGCCTTTCATTAGTGTGGATAGTTTCTGTGGTGATTTTTGGATTAGTAGTGCTTTGAATTTGCATCATTGTCAATGGTGATTGATTGTCATTACAGCCAATATAAGTTAAGATCTGCGTGCCTTAAAAATCACTTTTTTCTTAATACAAGAGAAGTATAGGTCTATGTGTCCTTATACCTACTCTATAGGTTAGTAGGTTGGGTTTCAAAGTTACGTAGTTTTGGGTGCTTCACATCTTAAGCTGCTGAGTTTGCCAATTAACTCTCTCTCTCTCTCTCTCTCTCTCTCAAGCATAGGAATTTTAAGGACACATTTATGTTTTAATTCTATCTAATACATGGGTTTGAGAAGGATTTTAATTTTTCTGTTTTACTTATTTCTTATACTTGACTACCTTCCCTAGGAGGATTATAAATTCCAGTCTCATTGAGTGTGGGTTTAAAACTTTGATTGCAATTCTTGTCCCATCTTCTTGATGTGTTATTTTATTTTTGGTCATTCTTTGTTTGCAACCTTAATAATGAATTCACAGGCTAATCTGGCAATGCCTCCTATTGGTGTGATAGTGGGTTTGGGGGTTGGTTTGGCTATGGCTGTGGTGATGGGTGTTTTGATGCTGTGGGTGTGCTAAACCTTAACTTTCTCTTCTCCGTTTGGTTCCTGAGAAAGCTCTGGAAAATTCAATATTAATATAGAGAAAATAAATTTGAGGATTCTTTTCCCCTACTATAGGTTAGGAGTATTTTGAATTTGTGATTCTTGTGTTTATTGTATTTTCCTGCTTTTTCTGGGCAACCAAGCAGACCTTTATTGGTATAGTTGTTTCTTGGTTTATTGTCATTGCTGTTTCTATTTGTTCTATATATCTTTGTTTGGTGCTTTCATATTTAAATTACTAAATATGTGCTTGTTTAAATGTTTGTGAAGGTTTTAGATTCAAATTTCTAAGTGATGGGTGTTTTGATTGGGGTTTGGGCTTGGGTTTGGCTGTGGCTATTTTGATTGGGGTGTGGCTGGTTGTGGGTGTGGCATTGTAGGCTTCTTTGCCATTGGTGGTATATGTTTGCATTTTGCAGTTTGCACCAGAGCCTAGCACCTATCTTCACAACCCCTCCAAGGAATCATTCCTAGAGGATTGAGGGTTGAAGCATTGATAAGATTTATTCTTGAAAAGGTAATTTATCGTTACACTTTCTTCTTGATATGGAAAGACAAACTATTTGCCAAATTCTAATTGAAAACCTTTTATATTGGTCTCATGTTTCTTACCAATGTGTCAATTCTTTCCTGGAACTTTTCGTTAATATATTTGCACTCATTTTTTTTTTTTTTCCTTTTTTGCAAGAAAACTTCTTATGGATCACAGAACTATAAATCCTATTAATGATCATATATGTCTTCTGTATTGCTCTAATTAATATTGTTACACTCATACTGAAAACTTCTTTTGCATGGGTTATCAATGTTTAGCTCGGTAACTGCAGTTGTAAGTTTTGTTTATGGAATCTTCTTTTGTATTGTCAAATTAGCTGTTGTAAGTTCTGTTTGTACAATCTTCTATGTTAGTGTTAATCTTCTTTGATAGTCTTAGTTTATTGAGGGTTTGAGTTCTTGTATATTTCTTCAACTTATTTTTCTTTGAGCTCCTTAAATTTTCTCCCAGCTTGACTCTTCTTCCGTTTTTTGTGTACTTTTATTTTTATAAGTAAGCTATGCCTTTCTGAATAATTGTTTTTTTTTTTGGTAAGTGCCTTACTGAATTATAGTTATGGTGATAGACAACCTTTCTCTGGTTTGTTGATAGTATGAAATAAACAGTCTAAAAGTTATAATTGTTGATAGTATGAAAAGAACATAGGCTGCAAGTTTTTTCTAATTGTTTGTTTGAGCTGCCACTTTAATGTTCATTCTAACTTCCATGAAAGCAGTTAAGTAGATGCTGCTTTGGTGCTCCTTGGAAACATAATTTCATATGTGAGTGCCAAAACGTGTATTCTCTTAGACTGTGATCTCACACTTTATTTGCATTATCATTTTTTCTAAGCAATTAGGCGATGCCTTCTATAATAGTCCATTTTAAAAAATGTACATGCTTTTATTGTGAAAGTGTTTTTATGTCACCTATTCTTCTTCCCTTTTTGGTTTGATTTTCATGTTTGTGAGTTCTTATGAACTGTGTTTTGAATTCCTTAGGGTATTGTGGTGCACAATCAGCCAGTGGCATCAGATATTGGATTTAAGCTAGGTTGGGATCTTCATTTGGTGCATAATTTAACACCATTTTGGATTGAATTGGATGGATTTGGAAAATTAGGGCTTTTTAAATTGGTAGGTTACACACACCAAGTGGATTGTGAACTTGTTTCCTCAACTTACACCTTTCGCTTACTGGGGAAGGAGGTGCAGTTTGAGTTGGAGATTTTTGATTTCTTTCTATTCTTTTCTACTAACTTTATAAAATGCACAAAGTTGCTTATCTTCAGATGTCTTGTTTTAATTAAGTCTTGGTTTGTGTTGAGCAAAATGGTTCGTTTTGAGAGAATAGCAAGAGTTACCATTTTAGTCAAAATAGAATACAAGTCAAAACGAAATTCACCGTTAACACTAGAGTTCAGACACTGTGAGAAACAGAGAGAGAGAGAGGACACAGAATTGGTGAATGAAAGAGATGGAAAAGATGGTAATAGAGAGTAGGTGGTTTTCCATTTCACCTGCTCGGTCTGTTTTCTTTTTTTGGATAGGTGTTGTGTGTCAGTTTATCGTAGAATGAGAGAGAAAGAGAAGCAAATTAGAATATTTTTGGTTTGATTTTTTGGCTCAGCCACAAACCAAATAATCTTCCTCTCCCTCTTGCTCGCGCCCTCTCTCTCTCTAAATTTCCATTGCCATTTATGTCTTGATTGTTCTCCTGCCAAAATTTCTGCTTTTCTTTTTGTAGCGGCTTTAGTGGTTGGAAAGTGTGAATTCCCCATCATTCCTTCTGCCATGATTAGGTATTCCCTCAAATTCTTCTTCAATTTTATACTCTAGTTCGGTTGCTAATGGAGTCCATAAATTAAAATATAAAAAAGGGAAAGAAGGTAATCCTTATACTCTGTTTGGCTCACCCCCAAACCAGGTAATCTCTCTCTCTCTCTCTAAATTTCCATTGCCATTTATGTTTTGATTGTCCTCCTAACAAAATTTCTTCTTCTTTTCTTTTTGTAGTGGCTTTAGTGGTTGGAAAGGGCGAATTCCCCATCATTCCATCTGCCATGATTAGGTATTCACCCAAATTCTTATTCAATTTTGTACTCTGCTGGGTTGCTAATGGAGTTCGTAAATTAAAATATAAAAAGGGAAAGCATTATTTGATATCATCTCACGCTCTTAGTGTTTTTTCTAAATGATTATATCTGAGATTGTGCTTATGCTTTACATACATGATTGTTCCATTTAGATTGGCCCTCTAATTTTTCTCGCTATGAGTTTTAAACATGAAATTTATTATTTTTTGGATAATTTCTGGACCACAATATCATTGATCCATGGGTCTTTGACAAATTCCATGAACCCAGGGAGAGTAACACACTGTTAGGAGTAACATAGGAAGGAAAACGAAAGTTTTATTTTTGGATAATTGCTGGAGTACATTATCACTGATCTATGGGACTTAGATTTCTTGAATCCGGGAAGAGGAATCCCTATTAGGAGTAACGTTGAAAATGGTATGCAGAGTAGCAACCATTTTTCTAAGAGAGTGAATCTATAAATTATTGTTTCCTTGCCGGCATAGAAGCTTTGTAGTTTGCTCAAACCAAGTTGACTCCTTCTGGGAATGTGCAATAATACTTTGAAAAACTTTAGGTATGTTTCTTCCAAAGAAATTTTTTTTAAGGCATTTCTACAACATGTATCTGGTTTTTCATTAGAATGAAGTGAATTTTGTTATTTCTGTAGGACTTTATGGCCCTTCTTGGATATGAAGGCTTGAATAAATTCCCAATTGTGGATGATGTTGATGTGTGGTACATGCTTAAGTTTTTGAGTCATCTATCAGCATATGTTTTCTAAAATTAAAGAGATTTAAATTTAAAAAAAAAAAAAACTCCCAAACTCATGGACACATTGGGAACATATATACATTAATTAACACCCCTTAAATTTCTTGTTCTTGTTCTTGTTCTTTTGTGGCCACTAAAGCATAATGTGCTATGATGTGGGATGTTGAAAATTCCCCCAAGGCTTCCATGATCACATTTGGTTACCGCATTTGTGATCAATTAACTTGGGTTTTTCCTAGATGTTGTATTCCTTTCTGTGAGGCTGACAACTAATGCTTTTGACATTGACATGCAATTAATGTAAAGAATGTCAAATAAATAAAGCACAAACCAGTTGGGGCTGAATTCTTGGTCTGCTTTTCTTTTTGGAGACTTACACTTTGTTTGACTGGACTTACATATATTAGAATATTAGATACACCTTGAGTGTTGAGTGTGATTTATAAAGAATAAAAAATAACGTTAATGTCAACCGCCAAAATACGTTATGGATTTTGATGTGAACATCTCATCATATGATAGCGATTCAAAAAAATGTATAATTGCATCTCTCTTTTTTGTTTCTTTTTTTGTTATAATTGCATATCTCTCTCTCCTGCGTCTCTCTGTCTTTTGTTGTTATAATATATGTTTCTTTTTGCTGTTAAATTCTGAAATTTTTTTGTTATCTTTTCTGATGCGCATTTTGCTATATGACTATGAATGACCTTTACAATTCTATTCTGTTGCACTTTCATCTGTATATTAGATTATAGAATACTTACTCAAACTCAACTTACTTAAACTTGTGCATTGTAGTCTTCTTTGCCATAGGTGGTATGTTTTCATTTTGCAGTTTGCCCTAGAACGTAGAACCTATCTTCGCGATCCTCCAAGGAATCATTCCTAGAGGATGCACGGTTGAAGCATTGGTAAAATTTATTCTTGAACAGGTGATTTATCATTACACTTTCTTACTGATATGGAAAAACAAAAACTGTTTCTGTCAAACTCAGATTCAAAACCTTTTATGTTGGTCTCATGTTTCTTACCAATTGTCAATTTTTGCTAATGAAACTTTTTGTTCATAGATTTGATATTGCAGGTGTGCTAAACCCTAACATGCTTCTTGAGCAGGAGTTTGTGCTGTGTTGACTGCAACAATAAACAAACTCTTCCATTCTATTGATTTCTCTTTTTGCTTATGAGTCTTCTAAAACACTTTGTCCAAGATAATACTATTCAGTATTTTTTTTTTCAAAAAATTATTTTTATTTTATTTTTTCATTTTTAGAGATTTTGGTGCTTGGCTGCTTTTTAAGGCATATGTTGCAGCAAAATTGACTTCTCTAAATCAATCTGGTATCCTACTTGGGAAACAAAGTTTGTTGGGGACCTAAGGCATTAAGCTCTCTTTATCTCCGTATTTCGTTATTCTTATGTTAAAATTTGAAGATATAAGTATTGGATTAAGATATTTATGAGTGAGGAAAACAAATTGTTTGAGTGACATCAAACTCTTCTTTGGTTTACTCATGGTTTGTTTGGATTGAGAGGGAGGGAGGGAGAGTAGAGTAGAGTAGTTTTGGCCAAAAATTAGTCTATTTTTAGCTAACTCTACTCCACTCCTCCTTCTGCCCTCGATCCAAACAAGCTTTCAATTATTTCATATTGGTAGTTTTCCCTTTATTGTGACTTAAAAAGTTTTTAATATTGATTATTGTTGTTTATCATAACCTTTTTGCCATTGTGTTTTAGATTATACTTTTGATCTTTATTCTCTTGTACCTACTTGCCTGACTTTTATCTTTCTTCAAATGATTTTTTCTAAATTAATAATTCAGTTTTTTTTTTAGCTTGGATTTTGTGCTTCCTAGGCTGCCTTATTAGAGGTTATTTAATTCTAGGGGTGCTGCATTTGCTAGCGGTGGACCTAAGGTTGATTTGGTTTTTTTGCTTCTGAATGAAACATGCTTTTAAGTAGTATTATGTAATTTAATGTTGCCCTGGACTGTGTAGTTATAATTCTGTATTTTCCAGTTTGCTCATGCGGGAAGTCAATGCCACTGCCACCAAGGGCGTGAGGTTCCTACAACTTGTCTTCTTGTCTTGTTCTTGTTAATTTTTTTGACTTTAAGGGGAACTGATCATCCACCATATCCAATTTGGTTTGCGACTTACTGTGTTTATGCAGGAAGCAGGTTATATATATATTTAGGTGCTTTGCAGGTTAAGCAGTGGAGTCTGATTTGGCAGTAGGCTTTCCTTTCCTCCCTTTTTATTTTATTTTATTTCCTGCTATAATGATTAGAGTTTGAAGGATGGTTTTTTCTTGTTTTAATTATTTCTAACAGTTGGGTGTATGACTGGCTTTCTTAGGAGGATTATAATTCCAGTCTCACTAAGTGAGAGTTTTAAATTGATATTGCAATTCTTTTTCCTTTTCATTGATGGTTTATTTAATTTTTGGTCATTCTACATTTGCAACCTTAATGATGAATCCAAAGGCTAATCCGGCAATGCCTTTTATTGGATCAGAGCAAGAATATAACTATGTGTGACCTAAATATGGTTGTAGAGGGAAAACAATACAGGTTTTGCTTTCTCTTCTCCTAGATTAGTTGAACTTTTTGGGAATTACATGGAGTTAATATTATATTTCTGAATTTGTGTCATAATATGTGAACTTGGATTGTTGTTCATTGATATCGCTTTCATAAAATATTTGGCAATAGAAGACTTGGGCTTTTAGAGTTAGAATAATTTATCTATTTAATTGTTGGTTTATACTGAAATATTGTAGTTTTTTTATTTGTTGTTTTGATTTCTTAGTGCATGACAAAAATATATTCCTCATATTTCTTACAAGATTTATTTTTAATATTTTTGGGTCCTTAGTCTCTTGCAATCATAAGAACTATATTGAATGTGGTAATGCCGCATATTGTTGATGACAAAGTTTGTGACCTTGAGATGGTTACTGAGGGTAAATAATACAGATTTTTGCTTTATCTTGTCTTCATGCCTTAAAAATAGCTGTTCTCTAAATACAAGAGAAGTTCTTTTTGTTTTTTTTTTTTTTAAATCATATTTCTACCCCTAAATTAATTTGTTTAATATGTTTAGGTATGGTATGTCTACTTTGGATGGATTTTTATGAGGACCTAAGGTAATAATCTCTCTTTATCAATTGATTGCACTATTCTCTTTGTAATAGCTGAATGATAATGTTTATGCCTGCGTGTTTTTTTAGTTCGTCGGCCTGCAGCTTCATTTTGTTAATTGAAGTCTTGCAATTTGTTGTCTATTTCATCATTGATGTCATTTTTGTCAACTTGCAACTGGAGGTTTATTATATCTTGCTACTTTTTGGTAGTTAGAATGATTGAAGCTTGATGTGTTTACAGATGGAAAAATTGTGATTTACAATCTTGATGTTTCATAGTAGGGGAAATGTTGATTTTGTTTACAACATAGTGCTAGAAGTATTGAATTTTTATACGAGGACCTATGGCAGTAGTCTCTTTTTATCAATTTATCTCATCATTCTCTCCCTAACATGTGAAGATTAATGTTTCTGCTTGAATGTTTCTTTAGTTTGTGCTAAACATTGGAGTTTCATTATGTCCTGTTATTTATTGCTAGCTCAATGGCTTTGATCATGATGTGTCTACAGGAGGAAAATTGTGATTTACTTTTGCAGCAAGAGTGTGTAGTAATCTTTTGATTTCTCCTTTTTTACCCTTGAACATGATCTTGTCCCTTGTTCAGTTTATTTTATGGACTTTGTTTCTTTGCAGATTTTTTAAGGCATGTATGTTGGATTGATGTCCGATTTTCTAGATCAATTTGCTCCTTTATTAGGAGGACAAATATGTATAATACTGTCTCTTCCCTCTGTGTTGTCTGGCTGGTTATTATGTGTTCCAAGTATTTAGAATTCGATTTGGAAATGAAAATTGCTGCTTGCATTGTGTGTATTTTAAATTGCATTTGTTTGGCTTAAATAAACTGCAGCACTGCTCAGCATGATTGTCCTGGTTCTTTTTTCTTTTGCCATGCACTCATGTAAACTTTAGAACTTGAGATCATCTTTGTTGCACCTATTATGTCTGTCGGAGCTTTGGTCTATATTGTGAAAAATAAACAATATAAAATTGTTATTCATTATTGGGCAATCATACAGGTTAAGTTTGATTAAAGTGGTGGGAAATAATATTATTTCTGTTCCCATGGATAAATTTCTTGCTTTGGTTTACAATTTATGCTCGTTTGCATTGAATAGTTCACTTACCCTATCAGTCTGATAAAGGATTAATTTGGTGTTCCTTTTTCTATTCTGAGAGGCCTTTTAGGTTCTATTGTATTAACTGATAGTAATGTTTTTGGTGATTAGATCCTTTGATTTATTTTGTGTTCGTGTGAAAGATGCTTCTTTTGTTTGAATTCTTTTTATATGTTTTATGCAGCTATGTTGGAGTTCCTTCTTTCATGCTTTCTTTAATATTTCATTTTTTTAAATGCAGTAGATGACTACATGTAATTATTCTAAAATTTTATGTCGTAGTTTTGCAAATGAATGGATCACGGACATTTGGTTTGAAAAATTGAGAATTCGTTGGACAGTATTTGTCTACATTTCAAAACTGTTTGTTGTCAAGAAAAATTTACTCCTGAAATTTTGGATCAGGAATGAACAACCAGGTTTTTGTTATTTTTTGTAGAATTCTTAAATTGAGGCTTCTTTCTTGGCTAAGCCTGATGTTATAGTAGTTATGCTCTGATTCTTGGTGTCATGTACTATATTGGTTATTTATGATTCTTGCAATATGTTTTTATGAAAGTAGCACTTATCTTTCATTGATCCCCAGGTCCACTGAAGGCACAATTTTCTGATTATTCTTTTGAAAGATGGTTTTGGTGAAGTGGGAATCGGTCTTGCATAGTAGTGCTGCTTTGGTTTTTTTTTTAGTACTGATGAAGAGATTTTTCCTTGCCCATTTACGTGTTACAAAATCTTTTGTTAGTGTTCTCTTTGTTGTCTTTAACCTCATGCGGTTATGCTTTCTTAGGCACCATTTTGTGCAATATTCTATGAAGTTTGTGACTTTATTTTGCCGTATTTTTCTCTTTCCTTATACAATTGAATTATCTTTTTTCTTGTAGGGACACAACTCAGAAGTTTTTTTGGGCGCTTACTATATTAGCCACCTTACTCTGTACCTCGCATAAATTTTCTTTTGGTGCTTGGCAGCTTAAGGCTTGTAGCTGTTGTCAGCTTAAGTGATGGAGTTTAGTTTGGTGATAAGCAATTTTTTTCTTTTCCCCCTTGTTTTCTTTATTCTCTCCTTCAATCATATGAATTATAAGGATATTTTCCTTATTGTTTTCTAATATTGGGCGATGTATGCTTTTTTTAGGATTTGGTTTTCTTGAGGATTATAAATTTCAGTCTAACTCAACCCATTGAAATTCTTGTCCATTTGTCCTGCTTTCTTGTTTTTATATAGTCATTCTATTTTGGCAAGCTTATATATAATTCGTATGTGGTAATGCCTTTTGTTAGTGTGGGTAGTTCCTGTAGTGATTTGCATGAGTTGGGCTTTGAATTTGCATCATAGTGTCATTGGCAGCCAATATAAGAAAAAATCTGCATGCCTTAAAAATAACGTTTTTCTAAATACTTGAGAATTTTAGGTCTATGCTTCCTTATATCTACTTTATAGGATGGTTGGGTTTCAAAGTTATGTAGTTTTCTTTTGTATTGTTGGATCATGCTCTGGGATGGGAGGCTTTTTATGATTTTGTTACCCCTAAATTAATCTGTTTAATATTTGTAGGTATGGTATGTCCTCTTTCGATGGAGTTTGTTGAGGACTAAGGCAATCATCTCTCATTGTCAATTGATTTCACTATTCTCTTCTATTTTGGTTTGATTTTTTGGCTCACTCACAAACCAGGTACTATTTCTCTCTCTCTCTCTCTCTCTCTCTCTCTCTCTCTCTAAATTTTCATTTCCATTTATGTTTTGATTGACCTCTTACCAAAATGTCTGCATCTTTTCTTTCTGTAGTGGCTTTAGTGGTTGGAAAGGGCAAATCCCCCATCATTTATCTGCTATGATTAGTATTCACCCAAATTCTTCTCAATTTTATACTCTGTCGGGTTGCTTATGGAGTTCATAAATTAAAATATAAAAAAGGGGGAGCATTATTTGATATCGTCTCACGCTATTAGTGTTTGTTTTAAATGATTGTATCTGAGATTGTGCTCGTACTTCAATCAAGAAATTTTAAAGGGAAAGCATTATTTGATATGATTTCAATTTGTCGGTTATTGCTATGAGTTTTAAGCAAGAAATTTTATTCTTTTTTGGATAATTTGTTGGACCACAATATCTGTGATCTATGGGTCTTTGACAAATTCCATGAACCCGGGGAGAGCAACACACTGTTAGGAATAACATAGGAAAGAACTAGAAAGTTTTATTTTTTTATTTTAGAATAATTGCTGGACTACATTATCACTGATCTATGGGACTTAGACCTGTTTCATGAACCCAGGAGGGGTAACACCCTACTAGGGGTAACGTAGAAAATGGCATGCAGAGTAGCAACCATTTTTACAGGAGAGTGAATTTATAAATTATTGTTTCTTTGCCAGCATAGAAGCTTCGTAGTTTGCTCAGACCATGTTGACTCCTCCTGGGAATGTGCAAAAATACATTGAAAAACTTTAGGTATGTTTCTTCCAAAGAAATTTTTTAAAGGCAATTCTTCAACATTTATCTGGTTTTTCATTAGAATGAAGATAAGTTTGTTATTTCTGTAGGACTTTATGGCTCTGTTTGGATATGTAGAGCTAAATAAATTCCAAATGTTTCATCTGCTTAGCTTGGAGTACTGGCACATAGTTGCTGAAACTTTGAATTGGTAATTCATGGTGATAATATATATATATATATATATATGTGTGTGTGTGTGTGTGTGCTTGCTGAATAGAAAAATTAAAAGATATTAATATATACATGTTTGTTGAGATTCCTTGTGCTCTGAGGCTGAAGCTCTCTTATCTTTCCAATGACCACCAATCACATAGTCAACAGGTAAGTTTTTGTAATCTTTTGTTGGTCATTTTCCCTTTGATTCATTTCTTTAATTAAGTTGTGTTCTCTTGAGCAACTTATTCTGATTTTTTTGTCTTGCTTATTCTTAGAAAAAAAATTGTAATGGGGTCCAATCTTTGAGGCCTGAGTTTCATTATGTCCTGCTATTCATTGCTAGTTCAAAGACTTTGACATGATTTGTCTACAGGAGGAAAAATTATGATTTGCTTTTGCAGCAGGAGTGTGTAGAAGTTGTTTGATTATCACTCTCTTTTGATTTCACGTTTTTTATCCTTGAACGTGATTTTGTCCCTTGTTCAATTTATTTTAAAGACTTCATATCTTTGCCCATTTTTTAGGGAATATATGTTGGATTGATGTGTCCATGGATTTTAATCATAACTATAATCTTGAATTGTTGCTGATTATTTTGTAGCCATCAAAAGTGAGCAGGTACTGTTGAACCTAGTCCGTTGTTAATCTCTGCTTCAATCATAAGAATTATAGAGATAATTTTTTTCTTGTTTAATTTCTTTCTAATACTTGGGCATGTCATTGCTTTTCTTTGATGTTGGTTTTATAGAGGTTTTGAAACTTCCATTGCATTTTAGTGTGGTAATGCATCTTAATGGTGTCAGGCAGGCTGATTAATAGAGATTGTGTCCTACATGGCTGTCATGGGAAAGTAATTCTGATTTTTCTTTTCCTGTAGTGATGGGCATGAGCAGTGCTTTCTGGAATTAACTCATCTCTTTGGATTTGATTTTATAGTCATTGAAAATAAGAAGATACTGTCAACATCCTGCCTAGTCCATTGTTAGTCTGAAGGTTTTACTATTTTGGACTCAAATTCACTAAACAACAATTTCTTCTTTATAGGCTGCCAATATTTATTTTGTGAATTTGTGAGGGTGATGTTTTGCTATGTTGGTTTCTACTAAAATATTGTAATTTTCTTATTAGTTGTTTTGCTTTCTTAGTGCATGACAAAAATCTATTCCTCATATGTCTACAGGATTTTTTTTTTGGGTCCCTAGTCTTTTGCAATCATAAAAACTTTGCAATTTTTGGCTGGTCTTAATTTTCTAATTCATGGACCTATAACTGCTTTTATCAGGCTTTGATTTTTTGGATTGCTATTAATTCTGTCTCACCTAGTGAGGGTTTAAATTTCCCTAGCAATTCTTGTTGCTTCGTATGGAAAAATTCTTCTATTCGATATGCAACTTTTGCAATTGTAGGTGCTTGTGAAAATATCTAACAGGGAATTTTTTTTGGTGCTTGGCAGCTTAAGGCTTGTTGTTGTTGTTGGCTTCATAAGTGATGGAGTTTAGTTTGGCGATAAGCAATCTTTTCTTTCCCCCCTTGTTTTCTTCATTCTTTCCTTCAATCATATGAATTATAAGATTATTTACCCTATTGTTTTCTAATATTGGGCAATATATGGTTTTTTTAGGATTTGGTTTCCTTGAGGATTATGAATTTTAGTCTCACTCAGCGAGGGTTTGGAATTTCCATTGAAATTCTTGTCCATTTGACTTTAGTCATTCTATTTTGGCAAGCTTATATCTAATTCGTATGTGGCAATGCCTTCTTTTAGTGTTGGTGGTTCTTGTGGTGATTTTTGCATGAGTTGTGCTTTGAATTTGCATCATAGTCAATGGTGATTTATTGTCATTGGCAGCCAATATTAGATAAGATCTGCATGCCTTAAAAATAACTGTTTTCTAAAATACAAGAGAAGTTTAGGTCTATGCTTCCTTATACCTACTCCATAGGTTAATAGGTTGGGTTTCAAAGTAATTTAGTTTTGTTTTGTATTGTTGGATCATGCTTTGGGTTGGGAGGGTTTTCATGATTTTGTCACCCCTAAATTAATCTATTTAATATGTGTAGGTATGGTATGTCTACTTTGGATGGAGTTTGACGAGGACCTATGGCAATAATATTTCTCTATCAATTGATTTCACTATTCTCTTCATGATAGCTGAATGTTAATGTTTCTGCATGTGTTTTTTAGTTCGCTGTCCTGTAGCTTCATTTTGTTAATTGAAGTCTTGCTATTTGTTGTCTATTTCATCATCGATTTCATTTTTGTCAGCCTGCAACTTGAGGTTTATTGTATCTTGCTATTTGTTGGTATTCAAAATGATTGAATCTTGATGTTTCTGCAGGTGGAGAAATTGTGATTTACAATCTTGATGTTTCTACAGCAGGGGAAATGGTGATTTAGTTTACAATAGAGTGCGTAGAAGTCTTGAATTCTTATATGAGGTCCTAAGGCGATATTCACTTTCTTCCTAACATGTGAACATTAATGTTTCTGCTTGAATGTTTCTTTAGTTTGTGCTAAACACTGGAGTTTCTTGGTATTTATTGCTAGTTCAAAGCCTTTGACCATGTCTAGCAGAAGGAAAAATTATGATTTACTTTAGCAGCATGAGTGTGTTTAATTCTTTTGATTATCATTCTCTTTTGATTTCATTTTTTTTTACCCTTGAACATGAGCTCGTCCCTTGTTCAATTTATTTTATGGACTTAGTTTCTTTGCAAATTTTTTAAGGTATGTATGTTGGATTGATGTCCGCTTTTCTAGATCAATTTGATCCTCTTTATTTGGAGCACATGTATACTGTCTCTTCCCTTCCTGTTGTTTGGCAGGTTATTATGTGTTCGGAGTATTTGAAATTCAATTTGTAAATGAAATTTGCTGCATTGTGTGTATTTTAGATTGCATTTGTTCTGTTTTAATAAATTCTAGCACTGCTCATCATGACTGTCCTTGTTCCTTTTTCTATTGCCGTCAACTTGCACTCATGACAACTTTAGAACTTAGGATCATCTTTGTTGCACCTATTATGTCTGTTGGAGCTTTGGTCTATATTGTGAAAAATAAATAATAAATTTTGATTCATTATTAGGCAATCATGTAGGTTAAACATTTGCATTCTTTAACATGGCTTCTCTTTATATTCCAGAACAGTACAAGTTTATGCTTCCTTGTGTGTTTTGTATAGGTCTCAAAGTTATAACTTCTATGGATGTGGTTTGTATAGTCGGACTGTGAGGGGGTGATATTTTGGGGCTTATGGCTCTGTTGCCCCAATTCTTGTGTTTAAAAATTTTCATGTTGTATATCAACTTGGATGGCAAAGTTTGATGGGCGACCTCAGGTAGTAAGCTCTCATTATGTCTTGATTTCATTATTCTTTTTCTATAATTTGATGTTTTAAGTATTGGGGTAAGATATGTATGTGTTAGAAAAACAATTTGTAGGATTGACATTGGGTTGAGAACATACTTCTATTGCAGCTGTGTTTTAGTTTTTCCTTTTGATCCTAATACTCCCTTTCCACGTCAGTTGTCTGCTAGCACTGGAACTCGAGTCTTAAATGCTCCAATTTTGTCACCGACATCGAGTCTCATAGACTTGAGATGCTAGTTTGCAAAATAGTTTTTAAAAACATGACAACTAACGTTATTGTTTGAAAGTTGATGCTAAATGCCAAAAAAACCCCTTGCTTGTCTGTGTTGTGAGGTTTTTAAAAAAAAAAAAAATTCAAGTGGTGATGCATTTGCGGTTTAGCTAGGTCAATTTTGTTTTGTTGCTTCTCGTTGAAACGTGCTTTTGAGGAGTCTGGCTCCTTACAATATTTTTTAATTTTTTTTCTTTGAAAAATAAAATCTTATAATTTAAAGTTATCCTAAACTATGTACCTGGAATTCTGTTTTTCAGTTTACTTAGTTGGGTCAGCTTTATGTAGCACTCGTACATTAGTCTTCTTGTCTTGTATCTATTGGTATTTTCTTGCTTCTAGTGCAACCTGTGTTTATATTTTATTAGCAGCTCTATTTCTAGTTTGGCTTTTCAGTCTATATGCAGGAAGCCATAATCCTTTTTTTATTTTTTTCCTCTCTCTCCTTCAAGCATAGGAATTTTAAGGGCGCATTTTTGTTGTTTTAATTTTGTCCTAATACATGGGTTTGTGACTGAATTTCCTAGGATTTATTTTCGGGAAGGACTATAATTTTTCTTGTTTTACTAATTTCTTATATTTTACTGCCTTCCCTAGGAGGATTATAAGTTCCTGTCTCATTGAGTGAGGGTTTAAAACTTTTATTGCATTTCTTCATTCTCTTAATTTTCTGCTAGACACATCATGGTTAAAGGCTTATAAAAGTTTTGAACTGCAATAAAATTTTCTGCATTCATTCTCATCAAATTCTTCATTTAGAAATGATAAGCAATCTTTTCTTTATTCTTTCTTTCAATCATATGAATTATAAAGTTATTTTCCCCTATTGTTTTCTAATATTGGGCAATGTATGCTTTTTTTAGGATTTGGTTTTTTTGAGGATTATAAATTTTGGTCTCACTCAATGAGGGTTTGAAAGTTCCGTTGAAATTCTTGTCCATTTGTCCTGCTTTCCTGTTTGACTTCCATTTTATTTTGGCAAGCTTATATCTAATTCGTATGTGGTAATGCCTTTTATTACTGTGGGTAGTTCCTGGGGTGATTTGCATGAGTTGGGCTTTGAATTTGCATCATAGTGTCATTGGAAGCCAATATAAGATAAGATCTGAATGCCTCGAAAATAACTATTTTCTAAATGCAAGAGAAGTTTATTGCTAGTTCAAAGACTTTGATCATGATGCGTCTGCAGTAGGAAAAATTTTGATTTACCTTTGCAGCAAGAGCGTGTAGATGCCTTTCAATTATCATTCCCTTTTGATTTCACCCTTGAACATGATCTTGTCGCTCGTTCAATTTATTTTATGGACTTTGTTTCTTTGCAGATTTTTTAAGGAGTGTACGTTGGATTGATGTCTGTTTTACTAGATCAATTTGATCCTCTATATTTGGAGCACAATATGTATATTATCTCTTCCCATACTGTTGTCAGGCTGGTTATTATGTGTTCTAAGTATTTAAAATTCAACTTGTAAATGAAAATTGTTGCTTGCACTGTGTGTATTTTAGATTGCATATTTTTGTTTGGAGGCTAATTTTCACTTGCTTTGATGATTACATGCGTCACATGTCTACATGCTTTGATGATCATATGGTTCCACACTCACATTCTCACATGCTTGGATGCTCAAATGCTTGGATGCTTACATGTTTGATTGCTCACACCTTCACATGCTTGCAGTTGGACGTTCTTGCACTCAAATGCTTTGTGGATTGTGATTGGAAGCTAATAAGAGATATGTGTACTTGGTTGCTTAATGCTTGTTTGCTAACATACTTGTATAATCTAATGCTCACATGCTTGTACACTCATTCTGAAATTCCCACATGTTCAATTAAGTGTAACTACATAAGGCGTATTCACTAATTTTCATTCTCCATCAACCCTTTCTCTGTATCCATATGTACCCACACTTGGATGAAGATGTCTATATGCTTGGAGGTTGATGTGCTTATGTAGTTGGATGCTCATGCACACATGCTTTGATGATCATGTTAAAATACTAATGTGATTGAACAGTAAAATATATATTTATTTGGATACTTAAATGTTCATGCGCTTATATAATCACATGCTCACATGTCTACTTTGATGGCCAAATGTTCCTATGTTCACTTGCTTTGATGTTCACATGCTTTAATGATTACATGCTCCTACGTTCTCATGCTTCGATAATCATATGCTCACATGTCAACATGTTTCAATGATCATATGCTCTCATGCTCACATGATCACATGCTTGGATACTCACATGTTTAATTGCTCATATGTTCACATGCTTTGACTATCACATGCTCCCATGTTCACATGCCCTGATAATCACATGCTCCTTGGGTTAAATTCTTTGATAATCACACTCTCCTTTGGTCAAATGCATTTGATAATCAAATGCTTCGATACTCGCATGTGTTAATGATTACATGCTTCGATGATCATATGCTCCCATGCTCACATGATCACAAGCTTGGTTGATGACATGCTTGAATGCTCACATGTTTGATTGTTCATATGTTACATGCTTCCATGTTCACATGCCTTGATAATCAGATGCTCCTATGGTCAAATGCTTTAATAATCACATGCTCTGATACTTACATGCTTTGATGATCCCATGCTCATATGCTTTGATGATCTCATGCTTCCATCCTTACTCGCAATAATATTTACAAGTTTGATATCTCTACACATAAGCACACACTTGGATGACGATTTGTCTATATGCTTAGATTCTTAAGTGAACATGCAATGAGACGTTCTTGCGCTCAAATGCTTTGAGTATTATGCTTGAACGCTACAGTGATTGGACGGTAAGAGGTATGTGTACTTGGCTATTTAAATACTTATATGCCTGTCTGCTCTTATGCTTGCTTGTACGCTCTTATGCTTAAATGCTCACATGTTCAATTATGTATAAATCCTTCATAAGCTTTACTTATTAACTCCCATTAAGCATTAACCTTTCTTTGTATTCACATGTGACCACACTTAGATGACGATATATCTATATGTTTGGAGGCTGATGTTCACTTGCTTTGATGATTACACACTCCTTCGTTCTCATACTTTGATGATCGTATGCTCACATGTCTACATTCTTTGATGATCAGATGGTCTCATACTCACATGCTTTGATGATCACATGTTTCCATCTTCACTCGTAATAATATTTACAAGTTTAATATCCCTACACATGAGCACACACTTGAATGATGATTTGTCTATATGCTTGGACTCTTAAGTGAACATGCAGTTGGACATTCTTGCGTTCAAATGCTTTGAGTATTATGCTTGAACGCTATAGTGATTGGGTGGTAAGAAGTATGTGTACTTGGTTGCTTAAATGTTCATATCCTTGTCTGCTTTTATGCTCACATGCTTGTACACTTTCATTCTTAAATGCTCACATTTTCAATTATGTATAAATCCTTCGTAAGACTTATTAACTCCCATTAAGCATCGACCCTTTCCTTGTATCCAAATGTGACTACACTTGGATGCCGATATATCTATATGCTTGGAGGCTGATGTTCACTTGCTTTGATGATTACATGCTCCTATGTTCTCATGCTTTGATGATCCTAGGCTCACATGTCTACAAGCTTTGATGATCATATGGTCCCATGCTCACATTCTTGATTGATCGCATGCTTGGATGCCCACATGCTTGATTGGTCACACCTTCACATGCCATGATAATCACATACTCCCATGGTTAGATGTTTTGATAATCACATTCTTCCATACTTAAATGGTCTGAGGATCCCATGCTTTGACAATCACATGCTCTCTTGTCACATGCCTAAATAACCACGTGCTCCCATGATTAAAATGCTTTGATAATCACATGCTCCCTTACTCACATGCTTTGATGATTCCATGCTCACATGCTTCGATTATCACATGCTTCTATGCTCACTCACATCAATATTTTGATATGCACACATATGAGCACACACTTGGATGATGATTTTTCTATATGTTTGGATGCTTAAGTGATCGTGCAGTAGGACGTTCTTGTGCTCATATGCTTGTATGCTCTAATACTTACATGCTTGTACACATTCTTAAACGCCCACTTGTTCAATTAAGGGTAACTACTTTATAATACTTATTAATTAATTCTCATTCAGCATCAACCCTAGCTTTGATGATTGTGCTGCAAAGTTATGTGATTGGACGGTAAGATATATATTTATTTGGATACTTAAATGCTCATGTGCTTATATGATCACATGCTCACATGTCTATTTGATTTAATCATCACATGCTCACACGTCTATTTCCTTTGATGGTCACATGCTCGAATGTTCTCATGGTTTGATGATCCTATCATCACATGTCTACATGCTTTGATGGTCATCTGCTCCCATGCTCACATGCTTGATTGATCACATGCATGAATGCCCACATGTTTGATTGCTTACACGTTCACATGCTTTGACAATCAAGTGGTTCCATGTTCACATGCCTTGATAATTACATGCTCCCATGGTTGAATGCTTTTATAATAAACTGCTTCCATACTCAAATGCTTTGATGATCCATTGCTTATATGCTTTCACGATCACATGCACCCATGCTCACTCGCATTAATATTCACAAGTTTGATATTCACACATATGAGCACACACTTGGATGATGATTTGTTTATATGCTTGAACGCTTAAGTGAACGTGCAGTTGGATGTTCTTGCACTCAAATGCTTTGATGATTGTGCTTAAAAGTTAAAGTGAATGGGTGGTAAGTGGTACGTGTATTTGGTTGCTTAAATGCTTATATGCTTGTATGATCTCATGCTCACATACTTGTACACTCTCATTCTTAAATGCCCTCATGTTCAATTAAGTGTAACTCCTCTATAAGACTTATTTCTAAATGCTAATTAAGCAGCAACCCTTTCTTTGTATCCACATGTGCCCACACTTAAATGACAATATATCTATATACTTGGAGGTTGATGTTCACTTGTTTTGATGATTACATGCTCCTATGTTCTTATGTTTTGATGTTCGCATGCTCATATGTCTACATGCTTTGATGATCATCTGCTCTCATGCTCACATGTTTTATTCTTCACATGTTCTCGTGCTTTGACAATTTCATGCTCCCATGTTGACATGCCTTAATAATCACATGCTCTTATGGTCAAATGCTTTGATAATCACATACTTCCATACTCACATGCTTTGATGATCCTATATTCATATGCTTCAATGATCACATGCTCCCATGCTCACTCGCATTAATATTCACAAATATAATATCCACACACATGAGCACACTCTTGGATGATGATTTGTCTATATTCTTGGACACTTAAGTGAACATGCAGTTGGATGTCCTTGCGCTCAAATGCTTCGTCAATTGTGATTGAAAGCTAAAGTGATTGGACGGTATAAGTTATGTGTACTTGGTTGCTTAAATACTCATATGATTGTACGCTCTCATACTCACATGCTTATACACTCATTCTTAAATACTCACTAGTTTAATTAAGTGTCAATTCGTCATAATACTTATAATTAATTCTCATTAAGCATTAACTCTTTCTTTGTATCCTTGTGTGCCCACACTTGGATGCCGATATATCTATATGCTTGGAGGCTGATGTGCTCATGTAGTTGGATGCTTGTGTACTCATATGCTTTAATGATAGTGCTAAAATGCTAAGGTAATAAGGTAGTAAAATATATGTTTACTTGGATGCTAAAATGCTCATGTTCTTGAATGATCAATCCTTTATTGATCACATGCTTACATGTCTCATTGATTTGATCATCACATGCTCACATGTTTACTTTGATGGTCACATGCTCCTATATTCACATGCTTTGATGTTCACATGCTTTAATGATTACATGCTCCTATAATCTCATGCTTCAATGATCGTATGCTCACATGTTTGATTTCTCACACATTTGCATGTTTTGACTATCACATGCTCTCATGCTCAAATGCGTCGATAATCATGTGCTCCCATGGTGAAATGCTTTGATAATCACATGTTCCGAAACTCAAATGCTTTGATGATCCCATGCTCATATGCTTCGATGATCACATGCTCCTATGCTCACTCGCATTTATATTTACATGTTTGATATCTATACACATGAGCACACACTTAAATGATGATTTGTCTATATGCTTGGACGCTTAAGTGAACATGCACTTGGATGTTCTTGCACTCAAATTCTTTGAGGATTGTGCTTGAAAGCTAAAGTGATTGAGCTTTAAGAGGTATGTGTACTTGGCTGCTTAAATGCTCATATGCTTGTTTGCTCACATGCTTGTACTACACACTCATTCTTAAATGCTAACATGTTCAATTATATGTAACTCCTTCTAAGACTTTTTTATTAATTCTCATTAAGCATCAACTCTTTCTTTGTATCCATATGTGACAACACTTGGAAGATGATAAATGTACATGTTTGGAGGCTGATGTTCAGTTGCTTTAATGATTACATGCTCTTATGTTCTCATGCTTTAATGATCGTATACTCACATGTCTACATGCTTTAAGGATCATATGGTCCCATGCTCACATGCTTGATTGATAACATGCTTAGATGCTCACATGTTTTATTGCTCACACTTTCACATGCCTTCACATGCTCCCGTGGTCAGATGCTTTGATTATCACTCTCTCCTATACTCACATGATTTGAGGATCCCATACAAATATTCATTGATGATTGCATGCTACATTACTCAAATGCATCAATATTCATATGTTTAAAATCAAGACACATGCGCACACACTTGGACGATGATATGTCTATATGCTTGGTCGCTTAAGGGATCTTACAGTTGGACATCTGTGTGCTCAAACGTTTGAAGAATTTTCTTGAATGACGAGGTGATTGGACAATAAGAAGTTTATGTACTTGTTGCTTAAATGCTCGCATGCTTGTATGCTAACATGCTTGTATGTTCACATGCTCGTACACATTTTTAAATGCCCACATGGTCAATTAAGTGTAACTACTTCATAAGATTTATTAATTAATTTTGATTCAGCATCAACCCTTTCTCTGTACCTACTTGTGCCCATAGTGGGATGACGATTTATATGCTTGAAGGCTGATGTGCTCATGTAGTTGGATGCTCATGCACTCACATGCTTTAATAATTGTGTTGAAATGCTAATGTGATGGATGGTAAGATATATATTTATTTGGATACTTAAATGCTCATGTGCATGTATGATCGCATGTTTTGTTGATCATGGGCTCATATGTCTACTTGATTTGATCATCACATGTTCACATGTCTACTTCCTTTGATAGTCACATTCTCCTATGTTCTCGTGCTTTGATGATTACATGCTCTTATGTTGTATTGTTTTGATGATCATATCTTCACATGTCTACATGTTTTGATGATCATATGCAACCATGCTTACATGCTGACATGCTTGATTGATCACATGCTTGGATGCTTACACGTTTGATTGCTCACAGGTTCACATTCTTTGACGGTCACGTGCTTCCACGTTCATATGCCTTGATAATCACATGCTCCCATGGCCAAATGCTTTGATAATTAGATGCTCTCATATTTACATGCATTGATGATCCTATGCTCAAATGCTTTGATAATCACATGCACCCATGTTCACTCGCATTAATATTCAAAAGTTTGATATCCACACACATGAGCATACACTTGGATGATGATTTGTATATATGCTTTGATGCTTTAGTGAACTTGCAGTTGGACGTTCTTGCGCTTAAATGCTTTGAGGATTGTGCTCAAAAGCTAAAGTTAATGGGTGGCAAGAGGTACGTGTACTTGGTTACTTTAATGCTCATATGCTTGTATGTACACTCTCATTACTACATGCCCACATGTGCCCATACCTGGATAATGATATATCTATATGCTTGGAGGTTGATGTTTACTGACTTTGATAATTACATGCTCTTATTTTCTCATGCTTTGATGATTGTATGCTCACATGTTTACATACTTTGATGATCATATGCTTCCACGTTCACATGTTTGACTGTTCACATGTTCACATGCTTTGACAACCACATGCTCCCATGACTTGGTAATCATGTGTTGCTATGGTCAAATACTTTGATAATCACATTCTCCCATACTTACATGCTTTGATGATCCCATTCTCACATGCTTCGATTATCACATGCTCCTATGCTCACTCGCATTAGTACTCACAAGTTTGATATCCACACACGTGCACACACTTAGATGATGATTTGTTTATATGCTTAGACACTTAAGTAAACATGTAGTTGGACATTCTTGTGCTCAAATGCTTTGAGGATTGTGTTTGCAAGCTAAAGTGATTGGGTGGTAAGAGGTATGTGTACTTGGTTGCTTTAATGCTCATATGCTTGTGTGCTCTAATGCTCACATGTTGTATACTTTCATTCTTAAATGCTCACAAGTTCAATTAAGTGTAACTCCTTCATAAGACTTATTTATTAATTCTCATTAAGCATCAATCGTTTCGTTGTATCCACATATGCCCACACTTGGATGACAATATGCATGGAGGTTGATATTCACTTGTTTTGATAATTACATACTCCTATGTACTCTTGGTTTGATGATTGTATGGTCACATGTCTACATTCTTGGATGATCATATGCTTCCTTGCTCATATGGTCACATACTTGATTGATCACATGCTTGGATGCTTACAGATTTGATTGTTCACACCTTTAATTGCTTTGACAATCACATGCTCCCATGTTCACGTGCCTTGATAATTTCAAGCTCCTACGGTCAAATGCTTTGATAATCACCTTTTCCCATAGTCGCATGCTTTGATGATCCCATGCTTGTATGCTTTGATGATTGCGTGCTTAATTGCTTAAATGCTCATATGCTTGTATGTTCAATGCTTTGTTGATCAAGTGCTCACATGTGTGCACTCATGATCAAAATGGTTGTATACTCTCATTCTTAAATGCTTACATATAAATTAGCACTCCATAAGATATCTTTTTTAACCACATGTGCACACACTTAAATGATCACAAGCTTTTTTGTTCATATGCTTTGATGATCATACACTTCTATGTTCATACTCTTTGATGATCGTATGCTCTTATATTTACATGATTTAATGAGAACGTATCCACTTGACTATATGCCTTCACGCTCATATGCTTATACACTTTTATGATTGGATGCTCTTATGTTAATATGCTTTGCTAATCACATGCCATGATGATAAATTGCTTCTATGTTTACATGCTTTGATGATCACATGACCATTTGCCTGAATGCTTTCGAGCTCATATGCTTGGATGCTTTGATGATTACCTACTCTTATTTTGAAATGGTTCGAATATTGCGTGCTCACATGCATTATTATTCACATGTTTGATATCTACAAACGTGTAAAGTGCTCGTGTAGTAGGATGTTTGTATACTCAAATGCGTTGTTGATTTTGCTTGAATGCTGAGACGATTTGGAGATTAGAGGTATGTGTACTTGGGTGCTTAAATACTCATATGCATGTATGCTCTCATGATCACATGCTTGTATATTCACACGCTTCGTTGATAACCTACTCACATTCGTCATTGCTTTGATGATAAAATGCTCACATGTTCACTTGTTTTGATGATCACATGCTTTGATGTTCACATGTTCAATGATCGTGTGTTCCCATTTCAGATGCTTGGACGCTTTAATGATTACTTGATCATATACAAATGCTTTGATGATTGCATACTGACATGCATTGATATTCACATGTTTGATGATCATACACGGCGATCATGAAATGTCTATAGGCTTGGGGGCACAAGTGATCGTATTGTCGAACATATGTGCGCTTAAATGCTTTGACGATTGTGCTTGAATGTTGAGAAGATTAGGAGATTAGAGGTATGTGTATTTGTGTGCTTAAATGCTCATATTCTTGTATGCTCTCACGATCACATTCTTGTTTGATCTCATGATCAAATGCTTGTATGTTCTCATGCATTGTTGATAATGTGCTCAGATGTATACTTGCTTTAACGATCAAATGCTCTCATGTCTACACGCTTTGACGATCAAATTCTCCAATGTTTGAGAAGCTTTGATGTTCAAATTATTTGATTCTAACATGCTTCGATGATCATATACTCCCATGTCTACATACTTTAATAAACAAATGTCCACTGGCTTGTATAACTTCATGCTCGTATGCTTGGACAATTTGATGATTACATGATCCTATGTTCAAATGCTTTTACAATCGCATGCTCACAAACATTTATATTCACTCGTATGATATCCACACACATGTACATACACTTGGATGTTAATATATTTATAGGCTTGGAGGCTTAGGTGATCATGTAGTTTGACGTTCATGCGCCCAAACGTTTTAACGATTTTGCTTGAATGCTGAGGTGATTGGTAGATTTGAGGTATGTGAACATTGGTTCCAAAATGCTCATATATAAGTATGCTCTAGTGATGACGTGCTAGTATTTTCTCAAGATCAAATGCTTGTACATTCTCATGCTTAAATACTTACATATAAATTAAGTGTCAATCTTTTATATGATTTATTTTTTAACCACGTACACACATTTGAATCACGTTATATCTACATGCTTGGAGACTGAAATGCTCATGTAGTTGGATGCTCGAGCACACACATGCTTTGATGATAGTACTTAAATCCTAAAGTGATGGGTCGGTAAGTTGTATGTGTACTTGAACGCTAAAATGCTCATACGCTTGTATGTTCAATGCTTGGTTGATCACATGTTCACATGTGTACATACTTTGATGATTATTTGCTAATATGTCTATTTTCTTAAATGATCACATGCTTTTATGTTCACATCTTTTGAGATTCACATACTTCTATGTTCACATACTTTGATGATCATACACTTCTATGTTCCACATGCTTTGATGATCATATGCTTAGAGGTATGTCTACTTGCTTTGAAAAGCACTTGTCCACTTGCCTATATGCCTTAGTAATGCTCATGTGCTCAGACATTTCTATAGTTGGATGCTCCTATGTTAACATGCTTCTTTGACGATCATATGTTTTAATGGTCATATGCTCCCATGCTTACATGCTTTAAGGATCACATATCCACTTGCTTGTATAATTTCATGCTCATAAGTTTGGATGATTTAATGATTATATGTTTCAACGTTCAAATGCTTTGCTAATCCCATGCTCACAAGAATTGATAGTAACGCACGTGCAACACAGTTGGATCCTAATATGTGTATAGGCTTGGAGCTTAAGTGATCATGTAGTTGGACTTTGGTACGCTCAATCACTTTGACGATTTTGCTTCAATGTTGAAGTGATCGGTAGATTTGAGGTATGTGTTCTTAGGTTCTTAAATGCTCATATGCTTTATGCTCTAAAGATCACATAATTGTATGCTCTTATGATCAAATGATTGTATTTTCTCATGCTTAAGTGTATGATATTCATATGCCATAATGATAGATTGATATTCACATGTTTAATATCCACACACACGTGCATGCTCACAAAAATTGATATTCACATGTGCACACTTTTAGCTACTAATATGTCTAAAAGCTTGGAGGCTTAAGTGATCAGGTAGTTGGACGTTCATGCGCTTGAAAGCTTTGACGATTTTGTTTGAATGCTAAGGTGATTGCAAGATTAAAGGTATATGTACTTTGGTTCTTAAATGCTCATATGCTCGTATACTCTAGTGATCATATGCTTGTATGCTCTTATGCTCAAATACCTGTATACTCATGCTTAAATACTCACACTTAAATTGTCACTTATTTGTAAGATTTATTTTTAACCACATGTGCACACACTTGAATGATGATAAATCTATATGCTTCGAAGTTGATACGCTCATGTATTTGGATGCTTGGGCACTCATATACTTTGATGATCGTTCACTCCTATATCTATATGCTGATGAGAACATGTCCATTTGCCTATACACCTTGAAGATCGTATGCTTAGACACTTTTATGATTGAATGCTCTTTTATTAACATGATTTGATGATCACAAGCATCTAAGTTCATATGCCACAATGATAGATTGCTTCCATGTCATACACTTTGATGATTACCTACTCCTATTTTGAAATGCTTTGATGATCATACTCACATGCATTGAAATTCACATGTTTGATATCCACACACTTGGATGATGAAATGTATATTGGCTCCAAGCCTGAAGGAATTGCGTAGTAGGATGTTTGTGCTCAAATGCGTTGACGATTGTGCTTGAATGCTGATTTGATTAGGAGCTTAGAGGTATGTGTACTAAGGTGCTTAAAGGCTCTTATGCATGTATGCTCTTAATATTACATGCTTGTATGTTCACATGTTTTGTGGATAACCTACTCACATTTGTCTTTGTTGTGTTGATAAAATGCTCACATGTTTGCTTGCATTGATGATCACATGCTCATATACTCCAATATTTTGATGTTCACATATTTCAATGATCATATGCTCCTACGTCTATATGCTTTGATGATCACATGCCCATTTACCTGTATGCCATTTTTACCATATGCTTGGATGCTTTGATGATTACTTGCTCATGCTTTGGTGATTACATGCTCATATATATTGATATTCACATGTTTGATATCCACACACGTGTACACACGATGATCATGAAATGTCTATAGGCTTAGAGGCATAATTAATCGTGTTGTCGGACGTAGGTGAACTCAAATGATTCGACGATTGTGCTTGAATGCTTAGGAGATTGGGAGATTAGAGGTATGTGTACTAAGGTGCTTAAATGCTCATATGCTTCTATGCTCTCATGATCACATTTTTGCTTAATCTCATGATTCAATGCTTGTATGTTCTCTTGCTTTTTTGATAACATGTTCACGTGTGTATTTGCATCGATAATCACATGCTCACATGTCTACATACTTTGGTGATCGCATGCTCCAATGTTTAAATGCTTTGATAATCAAATTCTTTGATGATCACATGCATCGTTGATCATATGCTTTCATGCCTACATGCTTTAACAATCACATTCCTATTTACCTATATAACTTCATGCTTATACGCTTGAATGATTTGATGATTACATGCTCCTACATTCAAATGCCTTGATAATTGCATACTCAGAAGCATTAATATTCACTGGTTTGATATCCACAAACTTGTGCACACACTTGGATGCTAATATATTTGTAGGCTTGAAGGCTAAAGTGATCATGTGGTTGGATGTTTCATGAGCTTAAATGCTTTGACGATTTTGCTTTAATGCTGTGGTGATTAGTAGATTTGAGGTACGTGCACTTGGGTTCTTAAATGCTCAAATGCTTGTATGCTGTAATGATCACATGCTTGTATGTTATCACGATCAAATGCTTGTATACTCGTGCTTAAATGCTTACATATAAATTAAGTGTCATTCCTTCATAAGATATATTTTTTTACCACATGTGCACACACTTGAATGAAGATATATCTATATGCTTGGAGACTGAAACGATCACGCAGTAGGATACTTAGGCACTCACTCGCCATGTTGATCGTGCTTAAATCCTAAGGTGATTGGACATTAAGATGTATGTGATGCTTAAATGCTCATGTGTTTGTATGTTCAATGCTTTGTTGATCAAGTGCTTGCATGTGTGCCATCATGATCAAATAGTTGTATACTCTCTTTCTTAAATACTTGCATATAAATCCTTCATAAGGTATATTTTTTAACCACGTGCACACACTTGATTGATCACATGCTTTTTTTGTTCGCATGCTTTGATGATCATAAACTTTTATGTTCACACACTTTTATGTTCACACACTTTGATGATCGTATGTTCCTATGTCTACATGATTTAATGAGAACATGTCTATTTCACTATATGCCTTCACGCTCATATGCTCGTACACTTTTATGATTGAATGCTCCTGTGGTAGCATGCTTCGTTAATCATATGCATTTAAGTTCACATGCCATGATGATAAATAGCTTCCATGTTTACATGCTTTGATGATCACATGACCATTTGCCTGTATGCCTTCGAGCTCATATGCTTGAACGCTTTGATGATTACCTACTCTTATTTTAAATGCTTCGAATATTGTGTGCTCAAATGCATTACTATTCACATGTTTGATATGCACAAATGTGCATACACTTGGATGATGAAATGTCTATTGGCTAGAAGGCTAAAGTGCTCGTGTAGTAGGATGTATATACACTCAAATGCGTTGATGATTTTGCTTTAATGCTGAGATGATTTAGAGATTTGTGGTATGTGCACTTGGGTGCTTAAATACTCATATGGATGTATGCTCTCATGATCACATGCTTGTATATTCAAATGCTTCGCTGATAACCTACTCACATTCGTCATTGCTTTGGTGATAAAATGCTCACATGTCTACTTGCTTTGATGATCACATGCTCCTGTACATGCTTTGATATTCACATGTTCATTGATCGTGTGTTCCCATTTCAGATGCTTGGACACTTTGATGATTACTTGATCATATACAAATGCTTTGATGATTGCATGCTGACATGCATTGATATTCACATATTTGATGATCACACACAACGATCATGAAATATCTACAGGCTTAGGGGCACAAGTGATCATATTATCGAACATATGTGCACTTAAATACTTTGACGATTGTGCTTGAATGTAGAGAAGATTGGGGGATTAGAGGTATGTCTATTTGATTGCTTAAATGCTCATTTTCTTGTATGCTCTCACGATCACATTCTTGTTTGATCTCATGATCAAATGCTTTTATGTTGTCATGCATTGTTGATAATGGGCTCAGATGTATACTTGCTTTGACGATCAAATGCTCTCATGTTTACACGCTTTGGCGATCAAATTCTCCAATGTTTTATGCTTTGATGTTCAAATCCTTTGATTCTCACATGCTTCGATGATCATATACTCCCATGCCTACGTACTTTAATGATCAAATGTCCACTTGCTTGTATAACTTCATGCTCGTATGTTTGGACAATTTGATAATTACATGATCCTATGTTAAAATGCTTTTACAATCGCATGCTCACAAACATTGATATTTACTCGTATGATATCCATACACATGTACACACAATGGGATGTTAATAAATTTATAAGCTTGGAGAGTTAGGTGATCATGTAGTTTGACGTTCATGCGCTCAAACGTTTTGACGATTTTGTTTGAATGCTGAGGTGATTGGTAGATTTGAGGTATGTGAACATTAGTTCTTAAATGCTCATATGCTCTAATGATGACCTGCTAGTATTTTCTCAAGATCAAATGCTTGTACACTTTCATGGTTAAATGCTTACATATAAATTAAGTGTCATTCCTTTATATGATTTATTTTTTAACCACGTGCACACACTTAAATCATGTTATATCTACATACTTGGAGACTGAAATGCTCAAGTGGCTGAATGCTCGAGCACACACATGCTTTGACGATAGTAATTAAATCCTAAAGTGATGAGACGATAAGTTGTATGTGTACTTGGATGCTAAAATGCTCATGTGCTTGTATCTTCTATGCTTGGTTGATTACATGCTCAAATGTGTACTTGCTTTGATGATCATTTGCTAATATGTCTATTTGCTTAAATGATCACATGCTTTTTATGTTCACATCTTTTGAGATTCACATACTTCTATGTTTACATGCTTTGTTGATCATATACTAGTATGTTCACATACATTGATGATCGTATGCTTAGAGATATGTTTACTTGCTTTGAAAATAACTTGTCCACTTGACTATATACCGTAGTAATGCTCATGTGCTCAGACATTTCTATGATTGGATGCTTTTATGTTAACATGCTTCTTTGGTGATCACATGTTTTGATGGTCGTATGCTCCCATGCCTACATGCTTTAACGATCACTTGCCCACTTGCTTGTATAATTTCATGCTCATACGTTTGGATGTTCTAATGATTATATGTTTTAATGTTCAAATGCTTTGATAATCGCATGCTCATAAGAATTGATATTCACGCACATGTGCACAGTTGGATGCTAATATGTGTATAGGCTTGGAAGCTTAAGTGATCATGTAGTTGGATGTTGGTATGCTCAAACACTTTGACAATTTTGCTTCAATGTTGGAGTGATCGGTTTGATTTGAGGTATGTGTTCTTGGGTTCTTAAATGCTCATATGCTTTATGCTCTAATGATCACAAGATTGTATGCTCTCATGATCAAATGATTGTATTTTCTCATGCTTAAATGCTTGCATATAAATTTAGAGTCACTCCCTTATATGATTTATTTTTAAATCACGTGCACACACTTGATTGACGATATATTTATACGCTTAGAGACTGAAACATTTATGTAGTTGGATGCACGGGCACTCATATGCTTTGATTTTTGTGCTTAAATCCTAAGGTAATTGAACGGTAAGATGTATGTGTACTTTGAGGCATAAATGCCCATTTGCTTGTATGTTCACATGCTTTGTTGATCCCGTGCTCACATGCATACTTGCTTTGGTGATTATATGCTCTCATGTCTACTTGATTTGACGATCATATGTTTCTATGTTCACATGTTTTGATGTTTACATGTTTTGTTGATCATATTCTCCTATGTCTATATGAATTGACTAGAACGTGTTCTCTTGCCTATATCTTATGATGTTCATATGCTCGGACACTTTTATGATTAGATGATCTTATATTAACATGCTTTGTTGATCACTTACATTTAAGTTCACATGCCAAACGATAGAATTCTTCTATGTTTACATGCTTTGTTGCTCACACACATCGATATCCACACACATGTACACACATGGATGACAAAATGTCAATCGGCTCGAAGACTAAAGTGATCGTGTAGTAGGAAGTTTGTATGCTCAAATGCGTTAATTATTTTGTTTGAATCATGAGATTATAGGGAGATTAGAGGTATGCGTGCTAGGGTGCTTAAATGCTCATTTGCATGTATGCTCTCCTGATCACATGCTTGTTTGTTGACGAGCTTTAACCACATGTGAACACATTTGATCATTAATGTATCTATACACTTGGATATTGAAACGTTCATGAAGTTGGATGCTTGGGCACTCACTCGCTTTGATGTTTGTGGTTATATTTTAAAGTAATTGAACGGTAAGATGTATATGTACTTTGAGGTTTAAATGCTCTAGTGCTTATATGTTCACATGCTTTGTTGATCTCGTGCTCATAAGTGCTTTGACAATCCTATGCTTTCATGTGTATTTGCTGTGATGATCACATGCTTTTATGTTTTCACATATTTTGAAATTCACATATATGTATGTATATATGCTTTGATGATTATACATTTTTATGTTCACATGCTTGGATAATTGTATGCAACTATGTCTAAATGCTTTGAAAAGTTGTCCTCATGCCAATACATCTTAATGTTCATATGCTCGTACACTTCTATGATTGAATGCTTCTATGTTAACATACTTCTTTGCTGATTACATGTTCCAATGGTCATATGCTCCCATGCCTCCATGCTTTAACGATTATATGCCCATTTATTTTTAAAATTTTGTACTCATACGTTTGGACGATTTGATGATTATACTCATACTTCGATTATGACGTGTTCTCATGCTCACATACATTGATATTTATATGTTTGATGTCCATACACATATGCATACACTTGGATGATGATATACTTATATCCTTGGAGGCTTAAGTGATCGTGTAGTTGGGAGTTCGTGCGCTCAAATGCCTTAACAATTGTGCTTGAATACAAAGTTGATTGGAAGATTAGAAGTATGTATACTTGGGTGCTTAACTGCTTATACACTTGCATGCTCTCATAATTAAATGCAAATGTTCTTATGCTTTGTTGATAATATGGCCACATGTGTACTTGCTTTGATGATCACATACTCACATGTCTACTTGATTTAGTGATCACATGCTCCAATGTTTAGATGTTTTGATGTTCAAATTCTTTAATGCTCACATGCTTCAATGATTGTATGCTCACATGCCTACATTCTTTGACGGTCACATGCTTACTTTCTTGTATAACTTCACGCTCATATGCTTGGATGCTTTAATGATTACATGCGCCTACGTTCAAATTCTTTGATATTTGCATACTCACAAGAATTGATATTCACATGTTTAATATCCACACATATGTGCACACACTTGGATACTAACATGTTTATAAGCTTGGAGACTTAAGTGATCAGGTAGGTGGACATTCATGCGCTCGGAAGCTTTGACGATTTTGCTTGAATGCTAAGGTGATTGCAAGATTAAAAGTATGTGTACTTGGGTTCTTAAATGCTCACATGCTCGTATGCTCTAGTGATCACATGCTTGTATACTCTTTTGCTCAAATACTTGTATTTTCTCATGCTTAAATGCTCACATTTAAATTTAGTGTCACTTCTTTGTAAGATTTATATTTAACCACATGTGCACACACTTGAATGATGATAAATCTATATGCTTCGAAGTTGATATGCTCATGTAGTTGTATGCTTGGGCACTCATATGCTTTGATGAAAACATGTCCATTTGCCTATACACCTTGACGCTCATATGCTCAGATACTTTTATGATTGGATGCTCATTTGTTAACATGATTTGTTGATCACATGCATCTAAGTTCTTGTGCTATGATGATAGATTGCTTCCATGTCTACATGATTTGATGATCACTTGCCTGCTTACCTTACCTGTATGCCTTCGAGCTCATATGCCTGAACGCTTTAATGATTGCCTACTCCTATTTTGAAATGCTTTGATGATTGCACGCTCACATGCATTGAAATTCACATGTTTGATATCCACATACATGTGCACACACTTGGATGATTAAACATATTGGGATTGTGTAGTAGTATGTTCATGTGCTCAAATGCGTTGACGATTGTGCTTGAATGCTAATTTGATTAGGAGCTTAGAGGTATGTGTACTATGGTACTTAAATGCTCATATGCATGTATACTCTCAAGATCACATGCTTGTATGTTCACATGCTTGTATGTTCACATGCTTTGCTTATAACCTACTTACATTTGTCTTTATTGTGTTGATAAAATGCTCACATGCCTGCTTGCATTGATGATCACATGCTCATATACTCTCATGCTTTGATGTTCACATATTTCAATGATCTTATGCTCTTATGTCTATATGCTTTGATGATCACATGTCCACTTACCTGTATGACATTATTCTCATATGCTTGGATGCTTTGATGATTACTTGCTCATGCTTTGGTGATTACATGTTCATATACATTGATATTCACATATTTGATATCCACACACATGTGCACACACGGTGATCATGAAATGTCTATAGTCTTGGAGGCATAAGTGATCATGTTGTCGGACGTAGGTGCACTCAAATGCCTTGATAATCGCATGCTTACAAGCATTAATATTCACTGGTATGATATCTACAAACATGTGCACACACTTAGATGCTAATATATTTATAGGCTTGGAGGCTAAAATAATCATGTGGTTGGATGCTTTGTGCTCAAATGCTTAGACGATTTTGCTTTAATGTTGTGGTGATTGGTAGATTTGAGGTACGTGTACTTGGGTTCTTAAATGCTCAAAAGCTTGTATGCTCTAATGATCACATGCTTGTATGCTCTCACGATCAAATGCTTGTATACTCTCGTGCTTAAATGCTTACATATAAATTAAGTGTCATTCCTTCATAAGATTTATTTTTTAACTACATGTGCGCACACTTGAATGACGATATATCTATATGCTTGGAGACAAACAATCACGTAGTATGCTCAGGCACTCACTCGCCTTGATGATCGTGCTTAAATCTTAAGGTGATTGGACGGTAAGATGTATGTGTGTACTTGAATACTTAAATGCCCATGTGTTGTATGCTCAATGCTTTATTGATCAAATGCTCACGTGTACTTGCTTTGACAATCATATGCTCTCATGTGTATTTGCTTTGATGATCACATGCTTTTACGTTTTCACATCTTTTGAAATTCACATACTTTTTTGTACACATGCTTTGATGATCGTACATTTTTATGTTTACATGCTTTGATAATCATATGCTACTATGTCTAAATGCTTTGAAGAGAATTTGTCCCCATGCCTACATGTCATAATGTTCATATGCTCATACACTTCTATGATTGGATGCTCCTATGTTAACATATTTCTTTGATGATCACATGTTCCAATGGTCATAAGCTCCCATGCCTCTATGCTTTAACGATTATATGTTTACTTGCTTTTATAATTTCGTACTCATACGTTTGGACGATTGGATGATTATATGCTCTTATATTCAAATGTTTTGATAATCGTATGCTCACAAGCATTAATATTCACTCGTATGATATTCTTGCACATGTGCACACACTTGGATGTTCGTAAGCTCAAATGCTTTGATGATTTTGCTTGAATGGTTGGTAGATTTGAGGTATGTGTACTTGAGTTCATAAATTCTCTTATGGTTTAAGCCCTAATGATAACATGATTGTATGTTCTCATGATCAAATTCTTGTATTCTCTCATGCTTAAATACTACACCTAAATTAAGTGTCACTCCTTCAAAAGATTTATTTTTTACCCACATGTGAATACAATTAATCCACGATATATCTATACGCTTGGAGACTGAAATGTTCATGTAAGATATTTAAAATTTTAGAAGTTTCACCATGGTCTGTTTGTTATTTTGCTTAGACAAAGTCTTCTGCAGTTACTTATAAATTACGATGGATGAGGATGAGGTAAGGGTTAGATTAATGTTGTAGCTACTACTTATCTTCCCTATCCTAATGAATTTAAGTTACATAAAGGGAGGGATGATGCAGGGGATGTGATGGGTTGTTTGTGTATGGTTTAGAAACAATGAAAGGACTGAGTTACTTAGAACAAATTGATAAGTGGATAAGTATCTCTGCAAGAACACTTAGTTCCAAATAGCACACAAAGGCTAACAACTCATTCAATTACCAAAACTAATTTACAAAGAGCTTACATTCTCCTACTTATACTAGTTGTTTGGCATTGGCAGCCTCTAGATGGTTGACAAGTGTCTGAATCTTATAGGTTAATGCTTAAGAAATCTTCTAACTAACTAATTAGTTACAAGTGGATTAGGATATAGGTATATAGTTTCTTGAAATGCTGTATCAGGACTCTCCCTCTTAAGAAGCACTTGATCTCAAGTGCTCTTGGTTGCCACAAGATTTGTATGATGTTATAGGATGATACAGTTGCCTTACATGGTGAGCTTGCAGCTGTTGCAGCACACCAAAGGCTGCTGCTTCTGTACAGCCAAGTCCCACACAAATGAAACACCAATGTAGATGCATCTGCATTAAGAGGACTCCCTTTCTTGAAAGAAAAATTGTTCTCAAGTTTGGTTGACTTTTCAGATGTAAAACATGTACACCAAATTGAACATTAAGTGTTTTGCCTCGCTAATGATCAATCATGCATATTTTGACACTACAAGAATTTATTCTTCACTGGTGACTCAACCTTCTTCATCTTAACCATTGGCTTGGGGCTTGCCTTCCCTTTCTTTGGTTGCAAGGAGTGTGGATGCACTAACTTGTACATGCTGTTTGTGTTGCACCTTTTGCCCACGATAGCTTCATAATTTTTCACATCTATATAAAAGATGGAACCCATTCATGGCTACCTCCTAACAAAGAATATAACCTTTATGCTATCTATCATCCTTTGCTTCTTGTTTTAGAACTTGCATAACCCTTGTTACTAATGGAGAGTCATTTGCTTCCCTAGCAACAACATTTGCTCGTTCTTCTACATACTGACCATGCACAGATTTTACCATACTTATTATGCATTCAATCAATTCTTGTCCTCCCTCACCAATCTGTTCTTCAATGTAGCTATTAGAAACAAGATGTCCAATGTCTTGGTCTTCAAACTTTTTAACCAGAAAGTTTTGATCTTTTATCTCTTCAACAACCAAGGTTTCACCCTTTGACAAAACAAGTTGGTTCTTGGCTGGTACCTTGGAAGCCTTACTTGATTTAGCAACATTTGATCCAGTTTCAACCTTCTTGGTGAAGTTGGATGTTGCATCACTACTTTAGGCACTGATTTTAGAACTAAAAGGAACTGATTGTGCCCCCTTTACTTGATGATTCTCAATCAGCACTGCCCTATTGAAAGCTTTTAAAACAGTCCAGCTGTTTTGGAGGAAATGGACATCTTGGATTTGCACTTTGCTGTAAAGGGTGTGGCTATAGTTGTAAGTCAAGAATTGCTTTCTAAGCTTCTGCTTCATCTTCTCCCAAGTATGAATCTTGGTTTCTCCTTTCCTCAATCTTTGAATCTTCAACTGCTCTCACCAAGATCTTGCCTTGCCTCTCTAATTAGTTGCTACCAATTTAACTTTCTTGGATTCTGGAATATAACAAGCAAAGATCTCTTCAACTTGGCTAAGCCAATCCACATACTCTGAAACCTCCAAAATAAGCAAAATACCATCAAAACATCTGAAAATGATCAAAATAAACCTAAACTAAGCAAAAATACCCTCAATTTTTCATATTTTTAGGGTACTTTGGTTGGTTTCAAGTTGTTTTGCACAGTGTAGAGGATTTTAGGGGATTTTGCACATTTTAACAGTGTTGATGTGTATTTTTTAATCATTTTAGATGTTTGGCACACTTTGGTCATTTACAAGGTATTGAGACTTGACTGCTTATTCTAACCGGTTCAAGGGTATTTTGGTGATTTTAGAAGTTTTGGGGTTATTAAATAGTCATTTTAGAGATTAAGAGGCTATTTTGGTCTGTTAAGAGATTTCGAGTGATTTGGTTTGGACATTTTGTAGTTTTAGGGGTATTTTGGTGATTTTGGGTGTATATTTGTCGTTACAGTGATGTCTAGGGTATTGTTTTTATAAAAAATATATATATATTTTACCTGTGAGAATTTTCAAAACATCAGAAAAACTTTAAATACACCAAAACATCTAAAATGACCCCTAAGTACTGCAAAAATGACTAAAATGCACCATGAATGGACGAGTACCCTAAAACCTTAGAAAATGACTGAAACGCCCTAGAAATGGCCACAATACTCCCGAAAACTTTTAAAATGACCAAAACACTATTAGAACCTTAAAAATAAGCAAAATACCTTCGAAACCTCTAAAAATGACCAAAATACCCCAAAACTAGGCCAAAAAGCTTTCGATTTTTTACAATTCAGTGGTATTTTGGTCTGTTTCAAGTTGTTTTGCTCATTTTATAGGACTTTAGGGCATTTTGCTCTTTTCAGCAATGTCGAGGGGTATTTTTTTTAATCCTTTTAGATGTTTGGGGCATTTTGGTCATTCATGACGTAATGAGATTTGACTGCTCATTCTAGTCGTTTTAGGGATATTTTGGTCATTTTTTAAGTTTTTGGGTTACTTTAGTCGTTTAGAGATTTTAAGGCAATTTTGGTCAATTAAGAGGTTTCGGGGGGTCTTTTTTGGGACATTTTGTTGTTTTTAAGGGTATTTAGGTGATTTTGGGAGTATAATGACCATTATAGTAATTTCAAGGGTATAATATAATTTTGTCAAAAAAAAAAATTTATTTTACTCGTGAGGATTACCCAAATCTCAAAAATCCTAAAAATACACCAAAACAGCTAAAGTGACCCCTTTAAAACTGCCAAAATGTATAAATGTACCACCAATGCCCAAAAATATCCCAAAACCCTAGAAAATGAACGAAATGCCCCCAAAACGACCACAATACTCCCAAAACTTTTAAAATGACCAAAATATTGTTAAAACTTCCAAAATAAGGAAAATACCATCGAAACCTCTAAAAATTATCAAATTAACCCAAAACTAAGCCAAAATACCCTCAAATTTTCATATTTTTGGGGGTACTTTGGTCCATTTCAAGTTGTTGTGCACGGTCTAGCGGATTTTAGGGGACTTTGCACATTTTAACAGTGTTGATGTGTATTTTTTAATCATTTTAAATGTTTGGCACACTTTGGTCATTTACAGGGTATGGAGACTTGACTACTTATTCTAGTCGGTTTCGGGGTATTTTGGTGATTTTAGAAGTTTCGGGGTTATTGAATAGTCGTTTTAGAGATTATGACACTATTTTGGTCAGGTAAGAGGTTTCGAGGGATTTTCTTTAGAAATTTTGTGGTTTTAGGGGTGTTTTGGATATTTTGTGTGTGTATTTGTCATTCTAGTGATTTCTAGGGTATTATTTTTATGAAAAAAATTATTTTGCCTGTGAGAATTTTCAGAACATCAGAAAACCTTTAAATACACCAAAACATCTAAAATGACTGCTCTCTAAAATGACTAAAATAACCCCAAAACTTTTAAAATGACCAAACACTCCAAAAACGGCTAGAATGAGCTGTCAAATCTTGATACCTCGTAAATGACCAAAATTCACCAAATATCTAAAATGATTAAAAAATACATCTTGCTATCGCTAAAATGACCAAAATGTCCTAAAATCCTCTAGAATGACAGAAGCTTGAAACCGACTAAAATACCCCCAAAATTTGAAAAATGAACAAAATCTGAAAAATGAACAAAATACCATGAAACCTCAAATGACCAAAAATGCCCACAAGACCTCTAAAATGGCCAAAATAATCACTACAAAATGACCAACAAAATATCCAAACCTCTAAAATGATCCATATTCCCTTGAAATCTGTAAAATGACTAAAATATATTACCATATTTAAAATGAAAAAAAATACTTACCTCTAAAATGTTCAAAAAATATCCTAAAACCTAAAAAATGACCACAATACCCCTGAACCCATTTAACGACACAATATAACCCCAAAATTTTGGTTATTTTGAAGATTTCGAGTATTTCTGGGCCCGTTTAAAAGTTTCAAGGTATTGTCATTTTGATAGTTTTGGGATATTTTGGTCATTTCAGAGGTTTTCGTTTAATTCTGGAGGATTTAATGTCATTTCGGTCATTTTCATTTTTTGGGTATTTTAATCATTTTAGAGATTTTGGGGTAATTTTGATCATTTTAGCAATTTCAGTATATTTTGGTCATTATACAGGGTTTTTCAGGGTCTTTTTTCTCATTAGAAAAGAATTGAGGGCGTTTTGTGATTGTTGGGGGGGGGGGGGGTCCTTTTTATAGATTTTGGGGTATTTTTGTCTTTTATAGTTTTCGGGGTATTTTTGGTCATTTATTGTGTTCAAGGTATTTTTGGTCGTTTATAGTTTTCGGGGTATTTTTGGTCATTTGAGAGGTTTTGGGACAATTTGGTCATTCAAGTGGTTTCAATGTATTGTTGGTCTTTTTGAAGTATTTTTTCTCATTTGAGATGTTTGGGGAATGTTGGTCATTTTATTCCACAACAGCGAACGCACTTTTGCACTCTTTCATATACTAGGGGATTTCACTTGGAAAAGAAAATGTTCCATACTAATGCTAATGGATTCGGGTCCATAACCATGGGTTCCAATGTACGAGATCTTGTAGCACTTACCAATGAGGCCCTATCAATTAGTATTACACAGAAGAAATTAATTATAGACACTAATATAATTAGATCTGCTCTTCATAGACAAACTTGGGATTTGCGATCCCAGGTAAGATCGGTTCATGATCATGGGATCCTTTTCTATCAGATAGGAAGGGCTGTTGCACAAAATGTACTTCTAAGTAATTGCTCCATAGATCCTATATCTATTTATAGGTTTCATCGTATTTTGGTCGTTTGAGAGGTTTTAGGAGTATTTTTTTTTTTGTAATTTTTTAGGTTTTGAAGGGGTATTTTCATCATTTTAAAGGTTTTGGGGGGTATTTCGAACATTTTTAAGTTTTCAAGGGTATTTTGATCGTTTGAGAGATTTCGATTGTATTTTGGCTAAGGTTTAGGGGTATTTTGGTCATTTTTAGAGGTTTTGATCATTTTAAAAGCTTTGGGGGGGGGGGGGGGGTTGTTTTGATCATTTTTTTAGGTTTTTGGGATAGTTTGGACAATCGTGGTACATTTTGGTCATTTTAGATGCCTTGGGTGTTTAAAGGTTTTTTTTTTTTTTTTTTTGATATATTGGTAATCCTCACCAGTAAAATAATTTTTTTTTGGTCTGGGAAATTTTGTCAAAAATACCCTTGAAATCACTAGAATTCCAAAATCACAAAAATGCCCTAAAACCACAATGTGTAAAAAAAAGAAAAAAAAAAAAACCTTGAAACCTCTTAATTGACCAAAATGGTTCCAAAATCTCTAAAATGACTAAAATAACTCCAAAACTTCTAAAATGACCAAAACACCCCTGAACTTGCTGGAATGAGCTATCAAATCTCGATACGTTTGTAAATGGCCAAAATTTCCTAAACATCTAAAAAATATATCTTGACATTACTAAAATGACCTAAAATCCTCTAGAATGACCAAAAAACTTGAAATCGACTAAAATACTCCCAAAATCTAAAAAAATGAAACCTCGAATGATCAAAACAGCCCACGAAACCTTTAAAATGGCCTAACTAACCAAAAACTTATAAAATGTCCAACAAAATACCCAAACCTCTAAAATTACCAATATTCCCTTGAAATGACCAAAATATATTACCATATTTAAAATCACCAAAATACTCTTCAACCTCTAAAATGGTCAACAAAATATCCTAAAACCTCAAATATGACCACAATACCCCTGAAACCATTTAATGAGCCAAAACCCAAAAATTTTGGTTATTTTGAAGGTTTTGAGTATTTTAGGCCTGTTTAAAATTTTCAAGTTACTGTCATTTAGAGGTCTCAGTTTTCGTTCTCATTCTGGAGTATTTGATGTCATTTTGGTCTTTTTTTGCCATTTTTGGGGTAGTTTAATCATTTTTTTATAAGAATCAACAAGCATTCAAGGATCCATTGCATGTTCTAGTTGGACTTATTACGAGAGCAAGATTTAAGAATATCAAAGAAGCACTTAATGGGCTAATTCAAGAGATTTGGGCTGATTCTAATGCAGGACATTCCAAGCTTCACCTAAAGAAAGATGAAGGCATACAAAATTTAATCCAAGCAATTGATGTGATGCGAAACTCAATCGACACACTTTAAGACCCAACAACAATATTGGAATTTTTGCCCAAGAAAGCTAAAATTCAGATTTTGATTGAACCCTGACCAAACGTTTAGAAGTGAAACGCGAACCAAGAGTATAAGTCACAGACCTTGAACGCCATAAGGAAGAATCCCTGATAAGTTCACAGTTCTTGAAGAAACAAAAGAAGAGCAAAACCTCACATTTTCTGATTTTTTATTCAACAATCTATGAAAAACGTTTACAGACTTAAGGGCCTATTTAAGGGCTCCATAAAACTTAACAGATAAGAAAATATATTCTAAAATAACTCCAAATTGATACCTAACCATTTTAGGAATCAAATTTAACCTAAAAAGTATTAAATGCACCTAAAAAACAAGGAAATAAACCACCTAAACCTAAAATAATGTACTAAATAATAAAACCCTAAATAAAAGTTGATTTGGTCTGAAATTAGCAGATTCAAAATAGGAAAATAGCTAAAAAAATGTTCTAAATAATAAATGTTCTAAATTCAGGTAGATTTGGTCTGAAATAGCAGCTCCAGAATTGGAAAAATCTCCATTAACTGATATAGACTTAGAAAGTCAATCGGCCATTAATCCAAGCCATAAATCACTCCCAATTAAGCCAGATCAACCCTCAATAACTTGGATTAAATTTATTACGCATTCATCTTCCTTTGGGCCAAGTTTGGAATGTCTTGCGCTAGAATCAGCCCAAATCTCTTGAATCAGCCCATTATGTGCTTCCTTGATCTTCTAGGATCTTGCTCCTGTAATAGGCCCAACTGGAACATGCAATGGATCCTTGAATGTTTGTTGATTCTCATCATTCCCCCTCTCTTCAAAAGGAATCATTGGGCCAAGGTCGGTTACTTATACTTTTGGTTCGCGTTTCACTTATAAACGTTGGGTCAGTGTTCTATCAAAATCTGAATTTTAGCTTTCCTGGGCAAATATTCCAATATTATTTGTTGGGTCTCAGAGCGTGTCGATTGAGGTTCGCATCAATTTTTTTACAGGTATTGGGGCATTTTTTATCATTTTAGAAATTTCGCTGTTTTTTGGTCATTTTAGAGGTTTCTGGGTCTTTTTGCTTATTCTGAAGGAATTGAGGGCATTTAGGTCATTTTGTGATTGTGAGGTATTATTTTAATCCTTTTTTAGATTTTGGGGTATTTTTGTCTTTTATAGTTTTGGGGGGGGGGGGGTTTGTGTCATTTTTACTATTTTCGAGGTATTTTTGCTCATTTGAGAGGTTTCAGGATAATTTGGTCATTCAAGTGGCTTCGATGGATTGTTGGTTTTTCTGTTTTGGGTAATTTTGTTCGCATAAATGGTTTCCGATGGGCGGGGGGTAATTTTGGTCATTCTAATGATTTCAGTGGTATTTATGTTATTATAGTGGTTTCAGGATTATTTTTCGTTATTTTAGAGGTTTGAGAGGAATTTTGGTCCGTTTAGTGGTTTGATGACTATATCTACTATTCTGAATCAGCCCAAAACACATGCTTTCACGATCATACATTTTGCGCTTTGAGGTTGAAAGGCTCATGTAGTTGGACGCTTAGACACTCACTCGCTTTGATGATTGTACTTAATTTCTAAGGTGATTGAACAGTAATATGTATGTGTACTTAATTTGTTCACATGCTTTGTTGTTCCCGTTCTCACATTTGTACTTGCCTTCACGATTATATGCTCTTATGTCTTGATGATTATACATTTCTATGTTTACTTGGTTTGATATTCATATACCACTATGTCTACATTCATTCGAGATCACTTGTCCATATTCCTATATGCTTTAATGCTCATAAGCTTGGACACTTCAGTTTTTGGGTCCTCCAATGTTTCCATACTTCTTTGATGCTCACATGTTTTAATGGTCAAATGCTCCCATGCCTGCATTCTTTAACGATTACATGCCCATTTGCTGTTATAATTTCATGCTCATACATTTGGATGATTTGATGATAATATACTCCTACATTCTATAATCGCCTGTTCACAAGCGTTGATATTCACAAGTATGATATTCACCCATATGTGCACACACTTGGATTCTATTATGTGTATAGGTTTTGAAGCTTAAGTGATCATGTAGTTGGACGTTCGTACGCACAAACGGTTTGACGATTTTGCTTGATTGTGAAGGTGACTGGTAGATGACATGCTTGTATGCTCACATGCCTACATTCTTCGACAAACACATGCTTTGTTGATTGTATGCTCACATGCTTTTATGTTCACCTCTTTTGAAATTCATTTATTTCTATGTACACATGCTTTGATGATCATACATTTCTATGCTCACTTGCCTTGATATTCATATGCTACTATGCCTACATTCATTCAAAATAACTTGTCCACATGCCTATATACTCTAATGCTCATAAACTCGGACACTTAGTTATTGGATACTCCATTGTTTACATACTTCTTTGTTGATCACATGTTTCAATGGTCAAATGCTCGCATGCCTACATGACTCGTGCTCACATGTGTACTTGCTTTAATGATCATATGCTTTTAACTCTACTTGCCTAGATGATCACGTGCTTTTATCCTCACATCTTTTGAAATTCACATAAATCTCTTTGTACACATGCTTTGGTGATCATACATTTCTCGGTTCATATGCTTTGATAATCGTATGCTACTATGTCTACATGCTTTTAAGAAAACTTGTCCACATGCCTATATGCCTTAATGCTCATATGCTCGGACATTTTTATGATTGGATGCTCATATGTTAACATATTTCTTTGATGATCTCATGTTTCGATTGTCATATGGTCGCATGCTTACATGCTTTAACAATTACATGCCTATATAGTAATTGAGGTTTTAAAGCTCACGTGCTTATTTGTTCAAATGCTTTGTTGATCTCGTGCTCACATGTGTACTTGTTTTAACAATCTTATGCTGTTATGTCTTTTTGCCTAGATGTTCACATTTTTTGAAATTCACATCCTTCTATGTATACATGCTTTGATGATCATACATTTCTATGTTCATTTGCTTTAATATTCGTTTGCTACTATGCCTACATTCATTCAAGATAACTTGTCCATATGCCTATATGCTTTAATGCTCGTATGCTCGAACACTTTTATGATTGGACGCACCAATGTTTACATACTTCTTTGATGATCACATGTTTCAATGGTCAAATGCTCTCGTGCTTGCATGCTTTAACGATTACATGTCCACTTGCTTTTATAATTTCATGCTCATATATTTTGATGATTTGCTGATTATATGCTCCAACATTCAAATGCTTTGATAATCACATTCTCACAAGCGTTGATATTCACACGTATAATATCCACCCACGTGTGCACACACTTAGCTGCTAATTTGTGTATAGGCTTGAAGGCTTAAGTGATCATGTAGTTGGACGTTTGTACGCTCAAATGCTTTGAAGATTTTGCTTGAATGCTGAGGTGACTGGTATTCTCTAATGCTTAAATGCTACATGTGTACTTGCTTTTATGTTCACATCTTTTGATCACATGTTTTAATTGTCAAATGCTCCTATGCTTGCATGTTTTAAAGATTACGCGTCCACTTGCTTTTATAATTTCATGCACATACATTTGGATGATTTGATGATTATATGCTCCTACATTCAAATGCTTTGATAATTGCATGCTCACAGGCGTTGATATTCACACGTATGATATCCACTCACACGTATGATATCCACCCACATGTGCATACACTTGGATGCTAATATGTGTATAGTCTTGGAGGCTTAATCCAAGCTATTGAGAGCTGATCTGGCTTAATTGCGAGTGATTTATGGCGTGGATTAATGGCTAATTGACTTTCCAAGTCTATATCACTTAATGGATATTTTATCCTATTCTAAAGCTACTATTTCAAACCAAATCTACCTGAATTTAGAGTTTTTATTATTTAGAGCATTTTCTAGCTATTTTTCTATTTTGGATCTGCTAGTTTTGGACCAAATCAACTTTTATTTAAGGTTTTATTATTTAGCACGTTTTTTATATTCTCTATGTTTCAGTCATGTCTTATAAATAGCCTGCACTCATTGTAATAGTGGATTATTGAATAAAAATTAGAAAATGTGAGGTTTTGCTCTTGTTTTGGTTCTTCAAAAACTATGAACTTATCAGGGATTCTTCCTTGTGGCGTTCAAACTTTATACCTTCGGTTCGTGATTCAATTATAATCACTAGGTCAAGGTCTGTTACTTATACTCTTGGTTCGCGTTTCACTTATAAACGTTGGGTAAGGGTTCAATCAAAGTCTGAATTTTAGCTTTCTTGGGTAAATATTCCAATATTGTTGTTGGGTCTCAAAGCGTGTCGATTGAGGTTCGCATCATTTGGTAGTAGAGCACAGGTTCTAAAATCAATTTTCTATCCCTTTATTTTTTTTGTTTCCTGTTATCATCCTATCTTGCTCCTTTAGTGTTCTTTATTCATCGTTCTTATTTTTTTGATGTGCACTAGGTTAAAATTGTGCACCCCCCAAAAAAAAAAAGTGAAAAAAAAGACTTCAGAAAAGAAATAGAAAACAGAAAGAAAAAAAAATTGTTTGTAATTTCACTTCTCCCAGGACCAAAATTTTGTTTTTCTTTTGTCCTCTTCCTTTGATTTATTGTTTCTGTCATTTTTTTTTTTTTTTGCTGTTGGTATTTGTTTATTAGTTTATTAGTTTAATGCAGAACTGAAAAGGGGAAGTTACGAGTAGAAAAAGGCAAGAGTGTGCGAGACTAATATCGGGAAAAAGAGTGAAACACGAGTGGGAGTGACATAATTTGAGTGCAAACACGTGATGGAGTGTTGTGAGGAATTATTTCTAACAATTTTCTACAGTTTCAAAAGTATGTCTTCTAGGGGCGAAACATCAAACAGGGAAGGAGGGGAGGAGTCGTCCATCATTTTGCAGGCTATGCAACAACAATTTGAGCGCATGAATGTGGTGTTAAATGAGATTCGGGATCGGATGGATAAGCAAGACACTGTTATTGCTACTTTGCGTGAGGAGCGTCCCCAAAGAGGCCCCAATGCTAGAAAGGCGTGTGCGCATGGATGATTTTGATGACTACCACGAGGACGAGTTTGAAGATGAAGATGATCAAGCTTCATTGAACAATGAGGGTAGGTTTGTGCTAAGGGGAGAAAGGTGTGGTAGAGGTTTCCGAAAAGATCCAAGATGGCAAGATGAGACTGACAGAAACCTATGAAATATAAAAATGAAGATACCAACGGTCCAAGGGAAAAATGATCCAGAAGCATACTTGGAGTGGGAGAAGATGGTGGAGTTAATCTTTGAGTGCCACAACTACTCCGAGGAGAAAAAGGTAAAACTCGCTGCCATTGAATTTACTAACTATGCTATTATATGGTGGGATCAACTTGTGATGAACAAAATGAGAAACCATGAGAGACCAATTGAGACTTGGGAGGGAATGAAGGCCATCATGAGAAGGAGGTTTGTTCCTAGTCACTACTATAGGGACTTGTATTAGAAATTATAGAGTCTTACTCAAGGTTATAGAAGCGTGGATGACTACTACAAGGAGATGGAGATTGCCATAATTCGGGCAAATGTAGAGGAGGATAGAGAAGCTACCATGGCAAGGTTTCTGAATGGGCTAAATCGGGACATTGCCAACATGGTGGAGTTGCAGCACTACGTGGAGTTGGAGGACGTGGTGCACATGGCAATAAAGGTGGAAAGACAGCTTAAAAGGAAAGGAACTCGGTCATTTCAAAATCCGGGCTCCCCTCTTTCACGGAAGTCAAATGGTAGGAAAGACGAAGTGGCTATTTTTAAGTCTAAAATTGAACCACCAAAAAGGAGAGATGAGGCTCGTAGTGTCAACTAGGGTAAAAATGAATCTCAAATTTGTAATCGTGATATTAAATGTTTTTGTTATTTGGAAGTAGGTCATATAACTTCACAATGCCCAAATAAGAGGACCATGATTGCACATATTGATGGAGAGGTGGAAACTGAAAGTGAGGGAGATGATGACCAGATTTCGTCACTTGAGGATGCTTGTGACGATGATGTGGAGTATCCAGTGGAGGGTGAGTCACTTGTGAGGCGTGCTTTAAGAGCCCAAGTCAAAGAAGATGACATGGACCAAAAAAGAGAAAACATTTTTCACACTAGATGCCACATCAACAACGAGGTATGTAGTATGATTATAGATGTGGGGAGCTATACTAATGTAGCTAGCATTACTCTAGTTGAAAAATTGAATTTACCAACCATGAAACACCCTAGGCCATATAAGCTGCTAAGGTAAATAAGCAAGTACTGGTTTCTTTTTCAATTGGGAGGTACACGGATGAAGTACTTTGTAAAATTGTTCCAATGCATGCGAGTCACATTTTATTGGGCAGGCCATGGTAGTTTGACAAGAATGTCAATCATGACAGGTTCAAGAATAGGTACTCTTTTGTAAAAGATAACAAAACCATTAATCTTGTACTATTGACTCCAAGACAAGTGTATGAAGATCAACTAAAATTGAAAAGAGAGAATGATTTGAAGAAAAATTGTGAGACTGAAAGTTCAAAAAAAGATGATGAGAAAGAGAGTGAAAGAAAAAAAGAGAGTGAGCAGAAAACGAATGAGTTTTTATGTTAAGGCAAGTGATGTCAAGAATGCTTTTTATACAAACAAGCCTATATTTGTACTCTTGTACAAAGAGTTATATTTTAATACTAACAAGCTTGACGAATCTTTGCCTAGTGTTGTTGTCTCTTTGTTATAAAAATATGAGGGTGCGTTTTCTAATGAAGTTCCTAGTGGATTGCCACTTATTAGAGAAATAGAGCATCAAATTGATTTTGTGCCAGGTGTGACAATTCCTAACCGACCAACCTATAGGAGTAATCTGGAGGAGACAAAGGAACTTCAAAGGCAAGTTGAAGAGTTGCTGATCAAAGGACATGTGAGAGAGAGCATAAGTCCGTGCGCAGTGCCGGTGCTGCTTGTGCCTAAGAATGATGGAACTCGGAGAATGTGTGTTGATTGCAGGGCTACCAACAACATTACGGTAAAGTATAGACATCCTGTCCCTAGGCTAGATGAGATGTTGGTTGAATTGCATGTATCATGTGTTTTCACAAAAATTGATTTGAAAAGTAGGTATCATCAAATTAGGATGAAAGAGGGTGATGAATGGAAAACTGCCTTTAAAACTAAATGTGGATTGTATGAGTGGTCGGTAATGCCTTTTGGTCTAACTAATGTACCAAGTACATTCATGAGGTTAATGAACCATGCATTGCGTGCGTTTATAGGCAGATTTGTTGTGGTCTATTTTGATGATATTTTGGTGTGTAGCAAGAACTTAGATGAGCATATTGATCATTTACATTGTGTGCTTGTGTTTTGAGAAACGAAAAACTATATGCCAATTTAAAGAAATGTTCATTTTGCATGGACAAAGTTGTGTTTCTTGGTTATGTTGTTAGCGCAAAAAGAATTGAGATGGATGAGAAAAATGAGAAGGCTATCAAGGAATGGCCCACACCTAAGTCAATCACTAAGGTAAGAAGTTTTCATGGTTTGGCTAGTTTTTATAGCCAATTTGTCAAAGATTTCAGTACACTAGCCACACCACTCACTGAAATTGTTACAAAATTTGTGGGTTTTAAATGGAGTAGTGAGCAAGATCGTGCAAATAGCCTATTTTAGTGAAAAGCTAAATGGGGCAGCTTTGAACTACCCAACATATGACAAGAAGCTTTATGCATTGGTGAGAGCATTGGAGACTTCGCAACATTACCTTTGGCTGAAGTAATTTGTCACATATACTGACCATATGTCCTTGAAGGACCTAAAAGGATAAGGTAAGTTAAATAGAAGACATGCCAAGTGGGTGGAATTCATTGAGACCTTCCTTTATGTAATCAAATGCAAACAAGGTAAGGAAAATATTATGGATTATGCATTATCCAGAAGGTATGCCCTTGTCTCTACTTTAAATGCAAAGTTATTTGGATTTGCTAATGTGTATGGGGCATGTGAGAAGGCAGCATTTGGAAAATTCTATAGACTATATGGGTACTTGTTTAGAGAGAATAGAATTTGTGTGCCTAATAATTCTATGCGTGAGCTGCTTGTGCGTGAAGCACATGGATGTGGTCTAATGGGTCATTTTGGTGTAAGGAAGACTTTAGAAGTGTTACATAAACATTTTCTTCGGCCAAAGATGAAACGTGATATGGAAAGAACGTGTTCTAGGTGCATTGATTGTAGGCAGGCCAAATCTAGAGTCTTACCATATGGGTCGATATTTCTATGGATTTTGTTTTAGGTGAAGGAAAGGTAGGGATTCGATTTTTGTGATTGTTGATAGGTTTTCGAAGATGGCACATTTCATATCTTGTCATAAAATTGATGATGCAACTCACATCGCTGATTTGTTCTTTAGAGAGATAGTACGGCTCCATGGGGACTAAATTATTGTTTTCGACTACTTGTTAACCCCAAACGGATAGACAAACTGAGGTAGTAAATAGAACTTTATCTACTTTGTTGCGCACTATAGTTCAGAAGAACTTGAAAAATTGAGAGGATTGTTTGCCATTCATTGAGTTTGCATATAATCGGAGTGTTCATTCTACAACTAATTTTTCACCATTTGAGATTATTTATGGTTTTAATCCACTAACTTCGAAGGCTGAGATGGTGAAGAAAATCCATAAAAATGTACGGCAACATATAGAGAAAAAAAATGAACAACATACGACCAAAGCCAACAAGGGTCGTCGACATGTCCTCTTGGAACCGGGTGATTGGGTTTGGGTGCATATGAGAAAAGAAAGATTTCTAGCCCGTTGGCGGTCTAAGCTACATCCAAGAGTGGATGGTCCATTTCAAGTCCTTGGTGATCTAAGCTACTTCTAGGTGAGTATAACATTAGTGCTACATTTAATGTTTCTGATCTTTCTCCTTTTGATGTAGGCAACAATTCGAGGACGAATCCTTTTGAAGAGAGGGGGAATGATGAGAATCCTTTTGAAGAGAGGGGGACTGATGCATGTTCCAGTTGGGCCTATTACAAGAGCAAGATCCAAGAAGATCAAGGAAGCACTTAATGGGCTGATTCAAGAGATTTGGACTGATTCTAACGCAAGACATTCCAAACTTAGCCCAAAGGAAGACGAAGGCGTAATAAATTTAATCCAAGCTATTGAGAACTGATTTGGCTTAATTGGGAGTGATTTATGGCTTGGATTATTGGCTGATTGATTTTCTAAGTCTATATTAGTTAATAGAGATTTTTCCTATTTTGGAGCTGCTATTTTAGACCAAATCTACTTGAATTTAGGGCTTTTATTATTTAGGACGTTTTTTAGCTATTTTCTTATTTTGGATCTGCTAATTTCAGATCAAATCAACTTTTATCAGAAATCAAATTTGATTCATGATATGGTTAGGTATCAATTAGGAGTTATTTTAAAATATATTTTATTGTCTGTCAAGTTTTATAGAGCCCTTAAATAAGCCCTTAAGTCTGTAAACGTTTTTCAGATATCATTGAATGAAAATCAGAAAAGGTGAGGCTTTGCTTTTCTTTTGGTTCTTCAAGAACTGTGAACTTATCAGAGATTCTTCCTTGTAGCATTCAAACTTTATATCTTCAGTTCGTGATTCAATTATAATTACTGGGTCAAGGTCTGTTACTTACTCTTAGTTTGTGTTTCTTATAAACGTTGGGTTAGGATTCAATCAAAATCTGAATTTTAGCTTTCTTGGGTAAATATTCCAATATTGTTGTTGGGTCTCAAAGTGTGTCGATTGAGGTTCACATCATTTGGTATCAGAGCACAGGTTCTAAAATCAGTTTTCTATCCCTTTATTTTTTGTTTCTTGTTATAATCCTATCTTGCTCCTTTAGTGTTCTTTATTCATCGTTCTTATTTTTTTGACGTGCAATAGGTTAAAATCGTGCACCCAACTCTAAAAAAAAAAAAAACTTGAAAAAAAAAGTGAAAAAAAAAAGAAAAAAAATAAAGACATCAGAAAAGAAATAGAAAACAGAAAAAAAAAAAAAAAAATTGTTTGTAGTTCCAGTTCTCTCAGACCAAAATTTTGTTTTTCTTTTGTCCTCTTCCTTTGATTTAGTGTTTCTGTCTTTTTTTTTTTTTTTTTTTTTTTTTTGGCTGTTGGTATTTGTTTAAACACTACAAGTCGAATTCCTTGATCAAGTTTATTAGTTTATTGCAGAACTGAAAAAGGGAAGCTACGAGTGGAAAAAGGCAAGAGAGTGTGAGACTAAAATCGAGAAAAAGCCAATTTAAGAGTGAAACACGAGTAAGAGTGACATAATTTGAGTGCAAACATGTGAGGGAGTGTTGTGAGGAATTATTTTCTAACAATCTTCCAGGGTTGAAACATCAAGTAGGGAAGAAGGGGAGGAGTTATCCATCATTTTGCAGGCAATGCAATAACAATTTGAACGCATGAACGTGGTGTTTAATGAGATTCGGGATCGGATGGATAGACAAGACACTGTTATTGCTGCTTTGCGTGAGGAGCGTCCCCAAAGAGGCCTTAATGCTAGAAGGTAAGAAAGGCGTGCTCGCATGGATAATTCTGATGATGAGGGCAGGTTTGTGCCAAGGGGAGAAAGGCCTAGAGGTTTCCGAAGAGATCCTGATGCAAACCTCAATCGACCCGCCTTGAGACCCAACAACAATATTGGAATACCTTTGGTTTGCATTTCATTTAAAAATGGTGAGTCTAGATTTCTATGAAAATATGAATTTTAGCTTTTTTTGGGAGTATTTAAATATTATTTTTTGAGTCTCAAAGTTTATCAATTGAGGTTCTCATCATTTGATATCAGAGCACAGGTTTTAAAATCAAGTTTTCTATTCCTTTATCTTTTGTTTCCTGTTTATCCTATCTTGTTCCTTTTGTGTTCATTATACCTTGCTCTTTCATTGTTTCTGTAATATTTTCTTACCATCAGTATTAGTTTAAATACTACAAGTTGAATTTTTTGATCAAGTTTATTAGTTTAATGAAGACTTGAAAAGGGGAAGCTATGAGTATTAGTTTAATGACCATCAGTATTAGTTTAAATACTACAAGTTGAATTTTTTGATCAAGTTTATTAGTTTAATGAAGACTTGAAAAGGGGAAGCTATGAGTATTAGTTTAATGACGAATTGAAAAGGGTAAGCACATAATGCAAAAGGAATATTTCTTTAAAGGCAGTTTTCCATTCATCACCCTCATTCATCCTAATTTGATGATACCCACTCTTCAAATCAATTTTTGTGAAAATACATGATCCATGCAATTCATCCAACATGTCATCTAACCATGCAATCAACACACATTTTCCAAGTTCCATTCTTCTTATGCACAAGCAGCACCGCACACGGACTCATGCTCTCTTTCATGTGTCCTTTGGTCAGCAACTCCTCAACTTGCATTTGAAGTTTTTATCTCCTTTGGATTACTCCTATAGGCTGTTCAGTTAGGAATTATTGCTCCTGGCACAAAATCAATTTAATGCTCTATTTCTCTAATAAGTGGCAATCCACTAGGCACATCGTTAGGAAACACGTTCTTATATTCCTGCAACAAAGAGATAACAACATTAGGCAAAGATTTGTCAAGTTCGTTAGTAGTAAAACATGTCTCTCTGTACAAGAGTACAAATATAGGCTGGTTTGTATAAAAAACACTCTTGACATTACTTGCCTTAACATAAAAACTCGTTTTTTTTTTTTTCTCATTTTCTTCGCTCTCTCTTTTCATTTCACAATTTTTTTTTTTTCTCTCTCTCTCTTTTCAATTTCATTTGATCTTCAGTCTTTTTTCCTTTCACTCTCTTTCTCATTGTCTTTTTTTGAACTCTTAATCTCACAATTTTTTTCAACTCTCTCTCTCTTTTCAATTTCATTTGATCTTCAGTCTTGGAGTCAACAGTACAAGAGTAATGGTTTTATTGAGGAGACACATTAGGCAACAAATGAAAATTAAGACATCCCCCCTAAAAAAAAGTATACATTGTATGATGCTTTGTATTTTTATAGGTAAAAACATTTTCAATAAAAGGGCGCAATACAGGGCACAATCCTAGAACATGGCATGCATGTAAAAGAAGCACTAAAAGGTAAAAGAAGAACCATCCACATGCTTAGTGAGGAAGGAAAACAAAGTTTACCTAAATTTCTTGTCGGTGCTAGTTATGCCAATGTAATAGAAGAAAAGATGTAATTTTACTTTCATCTCAGAATAATAAACAGAGGATATATAGTAATAGGCCCAAGATAAACCACTCCCTAGACGGAGGATATATAGTAATAGGCTCAATTGGCTCACCAGTTTGCTGCTCCAATTCAGACAGATCAAAAATTTAATCCTATCAATTAATCTACATTAAATTGTTCACCCTGCTACAATGTGAAGGAATGAAACATGTATTTGATTAATAATATCTCTTCAAAGACATATGGCAGGCACGAAGAGCAAGCAGCAAGCTACTCCACCTGAGCTAAATATCATCAATTTCAGCTTGGGTTAGTTCTCTACAAAAAGCAAGTACAACAAAACTAATATGAATTAAAACTACAAAAGAAACTTCAAAATAAGAGATATCATAATAGTCTAGAAATGATAAGAAAATCAGAGTTTAAAGAGGACAATATCAATAATAAGTAGAGGAAACATAAATGATAAATTTTTATCGGAAGGAGGCTAATTAAAGACAATATCAAGGAAAAGGGGTTTTATGCTGACATTATGAGATTAGTAATGACAAAGCAGAAGCGTTTCATCATCATTCTAAATTAGTTTTTTTATTGGAAAGCCACACCATGTGAGTTTTAAATCCACAACCTCTGTCTCACTATTGAGGGAGAAGAAGTGCTAATCGAGCCCATTGGTGAAATTAGGTGTTATTGCTTACCAAAAATGAACTAATGATATGAATATTTCTAGTCATGTCCATAGATTATATATGTTTTTTAAGGAAAGCCAAGATTATATACCAATATGTGCATACTGCTACCAAAAATCATGCACGGTCCAGAGCTTCAGCAAAATTTGTGATGTTCTATCAGCCAGCTGTAGACATGAATGCCTAGCATTACAAGTCCCATGCAAGTGAAACTGTTAGACTATTTTACCTGGGGATTTACTTACAAATGTTTCATCAGAACTCATGAAACAAAAGAGAAGCTGCTTAGCATAATTACTTGTAGACTGAGAAAGTAGTCGCTAATGCAATATGACAACAAACATGACCAAAGGCTTATGAAAAAAACAAAAGATCCATGAGCATAAAATTTGTAAAAAGGAGCATTCAAGTAACAAAATATGAATACTGATACCAACAAAAAGCATGATATTATAGACAAACCCTAGTTTAAGAGGATCTCTATTCTTTATCTGATGTGACAAAAATTCTTCAACGATTAACTGTTGAACACATGGCTTATAATTAATCAACAATTAAGCACACGACACAATCAATTAATAAGCACATGATTCTAACCTTCAATTACAAATACGATACAAAAATTTACTAATAAACTACCTCTTATAATAAGCATGAATAAGTCAAGTTGTACTCCATACCATATTTATTCGCCCATTAGCCACCAGTTGCCAACCACTAGTGCCACCAACCACGGACCACCAACTGTCACATGGTCCACCTGGTTCCAAGAAGGCCATCATTACATGCCAGTTGCCAACCATTGGCTACCAGCCAACACTTGGCCTGCCTGATGCCATCAATCGTTGACCACGAAGAGTCCAGGTGACCTAATGAGGTCAAATAATTTTTCCAGACACCAAATACTCATCTCTCCATTTCAATACAATTCTAGAAATGATACCAACCAAAATCAAATTATGATTGTAACACGTTTGATATCATATTAAAGATATTTTAATTACCCAGACTGAGTGAACTCCTACATAACAACTACAGTTTCCCTTACAAGTTGAGTAACAAGAATTGGTACTTACAGGCATGAAATTTGTACACAAGTTATAATCTTCATAGTATAGAAAAGAATTGTAAGCAATGTAAAATACACGGTAAGGAATTAAATCCTTCCACTCCAATATGTTGCATTGATTTAGCAAAGTATATAGAGGCAAGGAAAAACCAGAACCAAATGCTATAATTGAAACCAAAACCATGGTAACCATGTCCAAGAAACCTCTTAATGACAAATCATCATGACCCAAATAAGATATAATCTATAATGTCTATAAAAGCAGAGTCTTTGACTTTTATTGATTTCTTTTATAGATGACACAAATTTTGAAAGCACAAATTTTTCTCTGTAATTTATGTTTTTCAAATCATTTTAAATTCAATAAAGATTCCAATAAACCTAATATATTTACACCCTATATTAGAATATTGCCACACAATAGTTTCTATAAATAATAGAATAAATATTTCTATAGGCAAACACAATCACAATAACAGTCATAATTACTGGATTCTATATTTAAAAATAAATAAAAATATCATATTTGTTGAATTTTCTCGTGCATTGCATAGGTTACCAACTAGTGGTGTATGTTAACGAGCGGCATAAGAGGTTTAATACTTCAAAAGCAAAATACTAGTCAGATGTATGCCTAAGGCAGTAGATTAACAGGGAACAGACTAATGATAAAGTAATTTATGAGAGCTTGCATCAAGATGATAAACATATGTCATACCACAACTTAGCAAAATATTGGAATGGAGACCACATACTACTTTATACAATGTATGATATTATTCTGCTTGTTTCCTACTTTTTCAAACCAAAACTTGAAAATCTGGACCCATACCACTGCAGAAGACTTTGCATAGAATTTAAAATTAGTCAACAGAAACTGAATAATAAACAGAGGATAGTAATAGGCACAAAACAAACCACTCCATAGACTGAGGTAGAAGTAGTAATGATGTCTATATGCTTGTTTGGGAGCTATACTTTTCTTTCTTTCTTTCTTTTTTTCTTTTTTTTTTTAATAAGAAGAGCTTTATTAAAAATATGAACATCACCAGCACACAAGAAGTACACACAAGTGGTCAAATCAAGGGAAATTACAATCATCAAGAAACTTTAACAAATTAGAGCTTGAATGATCTGATAAAGCAGTCAACCATTCACATAAGGAATACAATAAAAGCAGCTTAAAACCCATCGTGGACCATTCTAACCATTCAAATGCTCTATTGTTCCGCTCTCTCCATATAGCCTACATTAAACTTAAAGGTACAGCTCTGCTAATTAACTAAACTAGTTCTGACATCTGCCCTCCCCAGGGATGGCACAGAATTTTCACGCAACTCCCAACGCAAGATTCAACCAAGAGATTTATGTGTTTGAGAAAGGAACAAAAGGCTACAACTGAAAAAATATGTCACAATGCCCTCATCAAAATAAATATATATGTCACAATGTTAACAAAGGTCCAATACAATAATTCTAGAATACAACCACCAAAACTAAAAGGTTGATTAGTTAACTGTTGATATGGCAGTGCCATTGTATTAGCTGTAAATGCATCCTGGGTGGAAATTCCAACCCTCCACGTTTAAAATGAGCAAATCATGCTAACAAATTCTATCTTGCACAAGAATAAAACATACTACAGTGGCTGCCATTTAATGGAAAATCAACAATTTACTAGTACTTACATGCACATTTGTACCTAACAAAAAAGTGTTTACTGCACATATCACGTAAATTAAATAGTCAACTAAAATTGACAAAACATACAAATGTCCTGAGTAATGCAAATGTCTTCTCCTTAGTTCCTCTATTTAAAACAGGCCAGAAAGAAGCAAGCATGGAGAAACAAAAGGAATTATTTTTCCACTGACATGTAATCAAAGTAAAATGCACTTAAACTGATGGCCTAATCTTTTAAATAACCTATGATCCCACACATCTTGATGTATGACGCATGTTTATTAAATTCTGGAAGAAGAATAGGTGACATAAAAACACTATCAAAATAAAAGCATGTACATTTTTGTAAATGGACTCTATTATAGAAGACAATGCCTAAATGCTTAGAAAAAAGGATAATGCAAAATAAAGTGTGAGAACACAGTCTAAGAGGATACACGTTCTAGCACTCACATATGAAATTATGTTTTCAAGGAAGGAGAACCAAAGCAGCATCTACCTGCATGGAAATTAAAATGAATATTAAAGTGGCAGCTCAAACAAACAATTAGAAAAAACTTGCAGGCTATGTTAGTAAATTTCCCAACAATTAGATCTTTTAGTCAAACTCAAAAAAATAAGTCAGTTAAGTTTAAAGTATGAGGATAACAATATTAATTAGAGCAATACAGAAGACGTATATGATCATTAATAGGATTTATAATTTTGTGATACATAAAAAATTTTCTTGCAAAAAAAGAGGAACTCAACCACACAAATCTGAAAGATTATTACATGATTAGGGAGAAGGCTTAACTTATAGAAAAATGCTCACACTTTCCAGCATCACTCTTATCCTTAGCACCAATAGGATCTATAGATATCGAGTCGATCTGAATAAACGACCCATCTGAAACAGGTTAGGGTTTTAGCACACCCACAAAGAGATCAAAAGTGAAGGTAAAAAAATACTCTATATGCAGTCATTTCACACATAAGATAACAACCCTCTAGCAATATACAGTTACATAAAGTAATTGGGTAATAAATTTAAAACCCTAGCTTTCCATAAATTAATACCCATATAAATAACAAAGCACACATTAGGGTTTTGTCCGAATAAAAGTTAGATATATCCCCCATACATTGAAAGAATCAACTTGTTATACAAAAAATATATATATCAATCAAGATTACACATGAAAATCTCAAAAGCGTTCAAAGTCATCCCCAAAACAATCCCAGATAGGAAAACCCAAATCAACTGCGAGAGAGAGAGAGAGTAAGAGAGCGAGACTGATCTTACAAAACCACACACGAAGAGCATGATCGAACGGCCGAGAAGAAGAGGTGGAGATTGGGAGAGTTTAGGGTTTCAGAGAGAAAGTTGAGAGAGAGAAAGACCTATGCTCTGATTTGTGGAGACAGAGAGAATGAGAGACAGCTGTTGGGGTATTTGTTTGGATTACTTGTTTCCATAACTCATAACTCTGTTTTTATAACTCATAACTCAAAAATGGTAGGACCCATGACAAAAATTTTGTTTGGATTTCCATAACTCAATTTTCATAACTCTGTTTCCATCACTCAATTCTCTGATTTTTGAGTTATGAGTTATGGAAACTGAAAACATATTTTAGCTGTTTTCAGTTTTCATAACTCATAACTCAATGGCATTTTTGTAATTAAACACACATTAGGGGACCCACAGCCGCAACTTTTGACCATTGACTTTTTTTTTTTTTTTTTTTTTCTGGGTTCGGTCTTCAGGTTTTTTTTTTTTTTTTTTTTTTTTTTTTTTTTTTTTTTTTTTCTGGGTTCAACGTTAACGTTAGTTTTTTTTTTTTTTTTTCTTTTCTTTTTTCTTCTGGGTTCAACGTTAACGTTAGTTTCCTTTTTTTTTTTTTTTTTTTTTTTTTTTGGGTTCGGTCTTCACTTTTTTTTGTTTTTTTTTTTTCAGTACCAGATCACCTAAACCCAGAAAAAAAAAAAAAAAAAAAAAGGAAAAAGCTGCACTGATTGACAGATGTGGGACCCATAAATAGTGTGAAAAATATGAGTGATGAAAACTGAGTGATGGTGCCAAACGGGTATAATATTTTTAAGTGATAGATGATGAGTGATAAGTGATGAGTGAAGAGTAATGGGTGATGAGTGATGAGTGATGAGTGATGGAAATTGAGTGATGAAAATTTTTTAACCAAACACCCCCTTACATTTTACAAATCTGATGATACGTGGAGAGAGAGCCGTTGGGAGTTGGGACGTGTGCATTTAAATTCACTAATTTCGGCATTTTTACAAAACTGCCACTGTATTTGCTTGTTCTCTTTTTCTTTGTATTCCACATCCTAGTTTTACAAAATTCTTCCCTTTCTTTTTTTTTTTTTTAATACAAAATTCTTCATTCTTTTTTTTCCCAAAATGGTAATACTTTATATTTATCATAATACAGAATTGCTGCATTTTCAATTATAAAATTACTCAAGAGGTGTGATGAGATTTATATATAAAATTATTTCACCAAAAAAGGTCAAATTATAAATAATGAAAATTATTACCTTCTAGGGGAAAAAAAATAGACTTAACTCACATATGGTTAGGCCAGTTTTGTTACTTAACCCACCTATGGAGCCCTCTATTATGTAGCCTTAATCCACCTTACCCCGTTCTGTTTGTATACCTTTTTTTTTTTTTTTTTTAAATAGGAAGAATAAAACTTTTATTAATTAAGAAATATCTAACATCATGGATAAGAGCTTGTCCAAAAAAAAAAACAATAATTCTATTGGATCCATACAAAAAAATCATCAATGCCAAAAATATGTTTTGCTAACAAATGAACAGGCATATTGGCTTGTTGCCGGACATGAGAGAACACTCTCTTGAGACACATTTTGAGGAAATTTTGTTGGAGAAGAACCCAAGACGACAGATTTGGCCAATAAGTTATTAAAATCGCATTATGTAGGTGCACAAATCAAACTAACCGAAGTTAGAACCAGTGGACCAGCTTAATGAGCACTAAACAATGAATTTATAGAGAGTGGATGTCTAATCTGGGTTTCGGGACAACAGATAACACAAAAGTTCGATTCGATCATGTAATTCTTAAACAACAGTGTGATATTAAGTTAAATACTTGAATGCCGAGGAAAGTTCTTCATCTCTCTTTTACAAATTCTCTCCTTCTCTCTTACTCTGTTTTTCTGTCCTATTTTCACCCTCCTCCTCTCTCTTGTCTTCCTTTTCCTTTTATAGGCCTCACTTTCTTCTTCTTCCTCTTTCCACGTGTAATCCAGGTGTTTCCTTTTAGATACTTGTCCCATCATTCCCCCTTACTCAAGTATCTGGCGGTGATAGTAGGGCATAATTTCAATGTTCAGATGTCACTTCTTCATTAATGCGGCCAGAGGGGTAGGTATAATGCCTTCAATGCGGTGGCAGCAGCCTTTTCTCTGATATTTGCCCATCAACTTAATTTGTTTCTTATCCTCACTCTCTCTTAGTCACTTATATGTAAGGTCCTTAATACGGGAGTCTTTGAACTACCAGGCCACTAATATTGTCCTCGGCAACAAGCTGCCGAGGATAATGTCATCCTCGGACGTCGTGTCCTGTGGTGCAGCGCTCGTGCATGATAACTTCCTTTGTCACGTGGCATCGCAGGAAGGAATCATTATGTCCTCGGACCATTCAGGACTGTTAAGTTGGACTTTCTTCTTTATGAGGGTCTTTGGGCCGGCCCAATATGTGATTTGGGGCCCATAGGTACCACAATAGCCCTTCGAAATCCTCATTTCTATTCTGTTGGAGAGGAACGAGGGTTTCGATATGTGCGCACGTAAGGCGATACGCTTCTGACGCTTTGATCTCCTGGATGCGCTTCAATTAAATATTGGCGGCGTTATGTTCCCTGTTTCCAACCGCATGATGCTCATCTAACGGATAGGCGCCTTTTGAGGAGGCAGGCGGGAGGCTTCCCGCTTTACGTCTTCCCACGAAATAAATACCGCCACTTTAAAGATCTTCTGTTCATTTCATACCTTTCGCATTGAACCTAACCTTTCCTGCAACCTGCACGCGTCTTCACACCCTTCATTTCTAAGCCGAGGTGACATAGTCATTTAAAAGTAAGTTCTTCAACTTTCTGATTTCATTATCGCTTTTTACTCTTTCGATTATCCCCTTTTTTCTGTCCTCGGCCATTTAGATCTTCAGATTCTGTTATAGTGTTCACTCCCTAGTTTTGAGAAATGGGTAGGTTCGCATCACTAGTGGATACCCCTGAGAAAATAGAAGCATTTAAAGCCAAATATGAGATCCCACCCGGAGTGTCCATTAGGTACTGTAAGACGAGAGAGTGGCTCACCAAGAGAAAGACCGGTGAGGTAGTGATTCCCATGATAGCGTTTATAGAGGGAGGGATGAGAATCCCTATGATGCCCATTACTATGAACTATCTTAGAACCGCTAGGTTGTCCCCTACACAGTGCGCTCCCAATATGTTTAGGATCCTAGGTGCTACTGACGTCTTGAACGAGAGATTAGGGTTAGGTCTTACTCACCACGAGGTGAATTGGGTGTATACCCTTCACCGATTGAGGGGGCATACCTACTACTTGAAGTCTAGACACCCTGAAGTCAGATTGATCCAATGCCTTCCCCATTCCAACAAGGGTTTGGACAAGGACTTCCTTATATTGTCCGGGGAGTGGCATGACGGTTTCCACTGTCCGACGACGGAGGGGGAACCTGGTGAGTGCTCACGTGGCGTCAACCTCACTCGATGATAGATGTACCGTTTCTTTTGTTGATGGTGTTTTTCCTTAATTTGTTTGTACTAATCTATTTTTTGAAATATATGCGCAGATCGTCGCGCGCTTGCGCCTCGTGCCAATCTCGTCAACTTTGATCGTCTCGACAAGATCTTGAAGGCCGAGGTGTTTGTGCACTCAGACGGTCAGCTTCGCGCCGCCCACCGCATCCTCGGATACACATCCATATCCTCCGCCTTCCAAGAAACCAAGTGTGTTATCAAGGAGAAAGATCCACGGCTCCCGAGGATAAGTGTAGCGGTCGAGGGTTTTCTGTTGCCGCCTGGTGCTTCAGTCCCTCAAGGCGTTCTGATTACCGAGCTTGTCAGGGTTGTCCCGAGAGCCACAAATTTAGCCACACCCTCGGCTCGACCTAGACTAGGCGAGGGTTCTACCTCTCAGCTAGTAGCCGAGGTAGAAGAGGAAGAAGGAGAAGAAGAAGAAGAAGAACAAGAACAAGAAAAAGTTGTTGAACTTTCGGATTCTGAGGAGGAGTTCGAAGTTTTAGATCCACTCTTTCCGCCCAGACACCCCTCTCCTGTCGTCAGATCTCCTTCTTTCACATCCTCAGACGACGACGACCAACCCTTGATAAGGATGGGAGTTCAGCGTAGACCCAAGCCCAGCTTGAAGGACGTATTGGAGGGGCAAGCTGGAGCACAGGAGCTCCCTAAGGCGTCCCCCGTAAAATCTAAGGACAAGGGGGCTGAGCAGGTTCCCTCAATAAAGGTTACACTTCCTCCTTCCTCTCAGGTTCAACACGTCGATCCCGCTGATCACAAAAGAAAAAGGGATCAGCCCAAGGGGAAGGAGATAGTCGATGGGAGCAAAGACCTCCCTACTAAAGAGGCCGATCCAGAGAGGGGAGGCAAGCATGCTCAGCATGCCCACCCGAGGTCGGAGAGGCGAATTGACCCTCCAGTGGCATTTCATGCGCCCATTTGGGCTTCCCAAATGCACGTGGACGATCAGGCTGTCACTGCAGACGCGTCCATTAGGGGATCCGATGAGGGCACGGCTGCCTGTATTGCTGATGCATTAGAGCAGGCGCTATTACTGCCTGAGGACATGGGAGAGCTGCGTAGGATGAGGGATCATAACGTCTTCATGACCCTCAAAAAAGAGTTAGCTATGGTAAGGATTCAAATTGGCCGATCTTCGGCACTTACACTCTTCTTTGCCTTTCTTTTCTTTTCTTCCTTTTTTTTTGTATATAGTGTGCCATTTATTAACAATGCTTGTACGTAGGCTGTCTAATCTGCCCATAGGGCAGAGGAGATCGCTGCCAGCTCATACAGAGTGCTAAGGGATGAGGCGGTAAGGCTGGATCACACTAAGAAAATACTGGAGCTTAAGGACAAGAAACTCCAAGAGGTGACCACCAGCTTGAGCAGGGCGACGAGTGAGAAATCAGGCATAGAGGCCGAACTGAAGAGCACCGTCAGGCAGGTCGAGGATCAGAGGTTGTTGCTCAAGCGCGCCAATGAAGACCTTACCTCGGCTAGGACGCTGGCGGAAGGTCTGGCGAAAGATCTGGCGAAAGATCTTAGGCGTCCGAGGAGGCAAAGGAGGAGGCTCTTAAGACCAAGGAAGAAGCACTTGCCAAGGCACAAGCAGCCGAGGCAATGGTGGACGAGGCTAAGCAGAGCGGTTATGACATGGGCGTGGCAGAAACCACGGAGACCTTCAAAGCCCAAGTGCCGGGGGTTTGTAGGGACTACTGCCTCCAGGTGTGGAGGGAAGCTCTCTCCCGAGCCGGAGTTGATGCTTCTTCTCCTCTATGGAAGGTGGAGAACGCCTACATCCCCCCTGCCATCCACGTGGCTGCCTCTAGCTCAGCCAAGGACGATTCCTCTCTTTCCTCGGCTGGGATGCAAGCGGAGGAGAGTGTTGCCGAAGACGCTGCCCCTACTGCCCAGGTTAAAGATGCAGCGCCTCCTCTTGCCTCCAAGGAGTTGCCCATCAACCCCGAGGCGAGTGGGACTATGGAGCTAGTCTTAGCGACCTTGCCCATAAAGCCTAAGGAGACGATTGAGGGATCTTCAGCCTCTGTGGTGCCTCCTGCTGATCCGAAGGACCAAACTCAGCCCAAACCATAATCATTCATTCCTTAGCTGCTTCTCATCCCTTTTGCTTCTCTTGTATTTGCCTTGTTGATTTTACTTCTTAGTTCCGTTTTCTTTTTACTTTTCTTCCTTTGTAACTTATCAAATTTGGTTACGAATGTATTGATAAATCTTTCGTTTAATGAAAAGGGTTCCCAATTTAAATTGCTATTCTGTATTATGTTTGGGGTTGATATCTTATTTCCTTGCTATGCATGTAATATTGCTGTACAATCAGCTTGTCTCTATAACATGTACTTGTAATTTTCGGCCCTTAGTCAAGGAAACTTATGCAACTCATATACATGCAAATGCTTTAAGCAATGACTGCCAACTCTTGCTTACACTTGAGGACAAACAACACGCTAAAGAAGTGATACACTAACAAGGAATCCGTTTGCTTAGGACTTACTTAACAATTATTTTCATGACAACATGTTGAAAAGGGAACTTAATGGCATATTTCACATTTGAACTGACAGTACCTCAAGCTTTGCGCTTAGTACTTAACAACAATCAAAGACTCATTTACTTAGTAATTCTAACGCTGTTTCCATGTCAGGGAAAAAGACCCAAGGCAACCTTACTTCTCTACTTTAACTTAAGATAGAGGATCTGTCGATCCGACATAACCTTAATTAAAATTGAATGAGATAGAGGGTCCAAGGACCCGGCGTGACCTCAATTAAATTTTTAAATAAGGTAGAGGATCCGAGGACCCGGCGTAACCTTAATTAAAATTTCGAATAAGGTAGAGGATCCGAGGACCCGGCGTAACCTCATTTTTTGCTTTTTTATTAAGACAGAGGATCTGATGATCCGGCGTAACCTTAATTAAAATTTCGAATAAGGTAGAGGATCCGAGGACCCGGCGTAACCTCATTTTTTGCTTTTAATTAAGACAGAGGATCTGATGATCCGGCGTAACCTTAATTAAAATTTCGAATAAGGTAGAGGATTTGAGGACCCGGCGTAACCTTATTTTTTGCTTTTAATTAAGACAGAGGATCTGATGATCCGGCGTAACCTTAATTAAAATTTCGAATAAGGTAGAGGATCCGAGGACCCGGCGTAACCTTATTTTTTGCTTTTAATTAAGACAGAGGATCTGATGATCCGGCGTAACCTTAATTAAAATTTCAAATAAGGTAGAGGATCCGAGGACCCGGCGTAACCTCATTTTTTGCTTTTAATTAAGACAGAGGATCTGATGATCCGGCGTAACCTTAATTAAAATTTCGAATAAGGTAGAGGATTCGAGTACCCGGCGTAACCTCATTTTTTGCTTTTAATTAAGACAGAGGATCTGATGATCCGGCGTAACCTCAATTAAAATTTCGAATAAGGTAGAGGATCCGAGGACCCGGCGTAACCTCATGCACAACATAATTTATGGTAGAAAAATGACAGAAATAAAATGACAAAAGGCACTTTTTATTAATAATAATATCGTCTTAAATTACTTACGTTCCAGGGATGGAGTACAAGTTTTTCATCTAAGTCTGCCAGGTAGTACGCTCCTATTCCGGCTGTTGCCGTGATGCGATACGGTCCTTCCCAGTTAGGTCCAAGCTTTCCCCATGCTGGGTTTTTGGTGTTGCCTACTACTTTCCTCAGCACTAGGTCTCCGAGAACAAGCGGTCTCGAGTTTACCTTCGAATCATATCCCTGCTTCAGTTTTTGTTGATAGTCGGCCAAATGAATCATGGCGACCTCTCTCCTTTCCTCAATCAAGTCTAGGCCCTTTTCCAGCAGTTTATCATTGCTTTTCGGAGTAAAGGAGCTTGTCCTCATTGTAGGGAAACCAGTCTCTAAAGGGATAATAGCCTCGGCGCCATAAGTCATCGAGAATGGGGTTTCTCCCGTTGATCGGCGAGGTGTGGTCCGGTACGTCCATAGGACATGGGGTAATTCCTCCACCCATCTCCCTTTGGCGTCCTCCAGTCTCTTCTTCAACCCGTTCACTATCACTTTGTTAACAGCCTCGGCCTGCCCATTTCCTTGCGGGTAAGCCGGAGTGGAGTACCTATTGGTTATGCCGAGGCCACAACAATATCGTTTGAACGCCTTACTATCAAACTGCAAACCATTATCAGAGATGAGGGTATGTGGGACACCAAATCGGGTGACGATATTCTTCCATATGAATTTCTTCACATCGACATCCCTGATGTTTGCTAAAGGCACGGCCTCTACCCACTTTGTGACAACCAAATATCTTCGGTTTCCAGGCGCCTTTGGGAAAGGACCCACAATGTCTAAACCCCACTGTGCAAAAGGCCAGGGACTCGTCAGAGGATTGAGCGCACCTCTGGGCTGATGGATATTTGGAGCAAATCTTTGACATTGATCGCACTTCTGCACGTAACTCTGAGCTTCTCGCTGCATGTTCGGCCACCAATATCCCTGTGTTAGGGCTCTGTGAGCCAAAGACCTTCCTCCTGTATGACTTCCACAGATTCCTTCGTGTAATTCTTCCAACAGTAGCTCTGTCGCCTTAGGGTGCATGCATAACAGGTATGGGCCAGAAAAAGATCGTTTATAGAGTTTATGATCCTTGACCAACCAGAATCGGGAGGCTTTTCTACGTATCTTGTCTGCCTCGACTTTTTCTTCGGGCAGAACATCATCTTTCAAAAAGGATATTATGGGGTCCATCCAGCTAGGCCCCGTCCTAATCTGGTGAACATGGACAACGCTTGCTATAATTTTTGAGGGTTTAGGTAAGTCCTCAACTAGGATAATCCGAGGTAGTCCCTGTGTTGACGACGTGGCAAGAGTTGCTAGGGAATCAGCGTGCGTGTTGCTACTTCTGGGGATATGAGACAAAGTAAGAGATTCGAACTTGCGTTGTACAGTTTTGACTTGATTCACATAGTCTTGCATCCTCGGATCTCTGGCCTCTACCTTTCCATCTACTTGACCCACAACTAGTTGAGAGTCTGAGAACATTTGCACGATCTTTCCCCCCAACTTGTGGACCATATCCATTCCTTTCAGCAAGGCTTCATACTCAGCCTCATTATTAGTAGCCGAGAATCCAAGTCTTAAGGACTTTTCCAGTGTGAGACCCTCTGGGGTCGTAATTACCACACCCACTCCGGATCCTCTTTGATTAGCAGCCCCATCAACGTAAACAGTCCATACCGCGAGACCTTTGCATACAACCGTACCAACTGATTTTTCATCAATGTCTCTGTTGATCATACTGTTTTCTATTGTGGGTTCAGCAAATTCCGCAACAAGATCAGCCAACACTTGGCCCTTTATTGCTGTGCGGGGCATGTACTTAATGTCAAAAGAGCCCAAGATGGTTCCCCATTTTGCAATCCTGCTGGTATAATCCGCACTTCGGAGTATAGCTTTTAGTGGAAGCTGAGTCAAAATAACCACCGTATGGGATTGGAAATAATGGGGGAGCTTACGTGTGCCATTCACCACGGCAAGGATTGCCTTCTCTAATGGTTGATAACGTACCTCGGCTTCATGCAGGGAATTGCTCACGTAGTAAACTGGCTTTTGTACGTCCCCTTCGACCCTTATTAGCACCAGGCTAACGGCGTGGGCTGCCACTACGATATATGCAAACAGGACTTCGTCGACTTCGGGTCGAGACATTATAGGAGGATAAGCAAGGTACTCTTTAAGTTGCTGAAAAGCCACGGCATACACTTTTGTCCATTCGAACCCCTTCCATTTGTTTAACAATTGGAAAAATGGCCTGCACCGATTAGCAGATCTAGAGATAAATCGGTTGAGGGCAGCCGTCATCCCAGTTAACCTCTGTACTTCCTTCGGATTCTGAGGCGGCTGTAAGTTGTTGATGGCCTTGACCTGAGCGGGGTTGACCTCAATTCCTCTATGCGTCACCATGTAACCCAAAAATTTGCCAGACCCTACACCAAAGGAGCATTTGGATGCGTTGAGGCGTAACTTATGCTTCCTCAGCGTCTGAAAGGTGTCATCGAGGTCTGATATGTGAGCCGAGTTAATCTTACTTTTAACCACCATGTCATCTACGTACACCTCAATTGTTTTTCCCAGTTGCAGTTCGAACATTCGCGTCATCATTCTTTGATAGGTAGCCCCAGCATTCTTCAAGCTGAAGGGCATCACCTTATAGTGGTAGTTCCTTATGGGTGTGACAAAAGCTGTCTTTTCCTGGTCTTCTGGAGCTAAGGGTATTTGATGGTAACCTTGGAAAGCATCCAGAAAGCTCATCCGAGGATGCCCCACAGTAGCATCCACCAACTGATCTATGCGGGGCATTAGAAATGAATCTTTTGGGCAAGCCTTATTCAAGTCTGTAAAGTCCACACATACCCTCCATTTTCCATTCTTCTTTTTTACTACTACGGTATGGGCTAACCACTCTGGGTAAAACACTTCCTTAATGGCCCCAGCTTTCTTGAGTTTTAGCACCTCCTCTTTAACAGCATCGGCGTGCTCTTTAGATGAACGCCGAGGTGGTTGCCTTCGTGGCACTGCGGCTGGATTAACATTGAGGTGATGGCAAATAAACTCCGGATTGACTCCTGGTGCTTCGTAAGCATCCCATGCAAACACATCAATGTTTCGCTTCAAAAAAGCGAACAGATTTTCCTTCTCTTGTGGGGGTAACTGACTTCCTACCTGGAAGAATCTCTCCGTATCATCTGCGATAACCACTTTCTCCAAATCCTCACAGCCTGGCCCCTCAGCCTCGGCCTCATTTGGCTCGGCCGAGGATACTAACTGCTACAAGTTCTTCTCGACCAGGGTTTGAGACTCCCGTCTCGTCTGATGTGTAATGGCTGCTGTTATACACTGCCTCGCCATGGACTGGCTGCCTAATATTTCCTCAACCCCATCCTCATATGGGAACTTTACTTTAACATGTAGAGTTGACGATACGGCACCTAAGGCGTGCAGCCACGGTCTCGCCATTATGGCTGTGTAAGGGGAGTAGGCGTCTACTACAATGAAATCCACGTCAACCACCACTGGCCCTGACTGTACAGGCAGTCGGATTAACCCCTTGGGAATAACAGCCTTCCCTTCGAAACTTATCAATGGGGAGTCATAAACTGTGAGATCCTCGGTTCTCAAATTGAGGCCCTTGAACAAGTCAGGGTACATAATGTCAGCCCCACTCCCTTGGTCAACCATTACTCTCTTCACATCGTAGCCGGCTATCCTCAATGTGATAACCAACGCATCGTCGTGTGGCTGGATAGTGCCAACCTTGTCTTCCTCAGAAAATCCCAGCACAGGCAGAGGATTCTTCTTAATCCTCTTCGGCTCAGAGTTGAGGTCCTCGACAGTGGGATGTAGTACCGACATTATTCTGGTAGGGCAAGACCCAGTCCGACCTGGCGCCGCAAAGATGACATTGATTGTACCCAATGGAGGTCTTACATTGTTACTGCCTTGGTTTACGGAGCCAGATTGGGTACCTGGTTCATCAAGTCGATTTACGAATTGCCTTAATTTCCCCTCTTTTGCTAGCTGATCCAGGTAATTCCACAAGTTCCTGCAGTTCTCTGTGGCGTGACCTTTATCCTGGTGATAGTTGCAATAGAGGTTCTGATTACGTTTCGCAGGATCTCCTATCATCCTGCTGGGCCATCTAAAATATGGTTCTCGGCAAATCTTTTCCAACACCTGCTGCACCGGCTCACGAAATATGGCATTTACTGTTTGGTGTGGGGCCGACCTATTCTGGCTAGTGAAATCTCTTCGCGGCCATTTGCTACTATACCTCTCTGCCTTGAAGTCCTTGCTTTCTTGGGGGACACTTTTCATTTTTCCTTTACTCTGCTGTTGATCCTCTTCAACCCTCTTATACTCGTCAATCCGATCCATGAGCCGACGGACCGTTTTTACCGGCTTCTTGGTCAGGGATTTTCTTAGGTCGTGCTCAACTGGAAGGCCGACCTTGAAGGTGTTAACCGCTACCTCATCAAAATCACCGTCGATCTCGTTGAATGCTTCCCAATATCTGTCCGAATATGTTTTCAACGTCTCGCCCTCTCTCATGGCCATGGATAGTAACGAGTCTAAAGGCAGAGGTACTCTACTGTACGTAACAAAACGGGACCCGAATGCCATTGTAAGTTCCATGTATGAATCAATGGAGTTCGCCTTTAAGCCGTTGAACCATCTCATTGCAACGGGTCCTAAACTTGAGGGAAAGACTTTACACATCAAGGTTTCGTTCTGAGAATAAACCGACATGCGTTAATTGAAATGGCTTACGTGCTCTACTGGGTCTGTTTTGCCATTATAAATGGTGAAGTTTGGCTGCGTGAATCGACGGGGCAGTTTTCCCCTTTCAATACGGTGTGTGAAGGGTGATTTGGAGAGCTGGAGCAGCGCCTTTCCCATGGCGTCGCTACCCGAGCCCCTGTGATTCGTCCCTCTGTTTCTTCTGTCACGAATGCTTTCCTCTTGGTACGAGAAAGTTTCTGTGGGGGGGGGGGTTCTTGACCTCGGCCTATAGCCACTGTCCTGAGAATCATCTGATGAAGGGTCAGATATGGAGGGCGTCCTTTTTTGCTCTGCACGACGTAGCTTCCTCTTCAGCTGGTCAATTTCTTTCTGCATGGTTCTAGTGTTATCTTCTCTAGAGCCCTTGCTTCTGCCCTGCGAGCGATTATCAGCTGTTCTTCCCGAGTGCACACTGCCCTCTCGATCTCCCATTTGCTCTACTTGTTGTAATGGATCCTCGTGCTGAGATCCTAGAGACTCTGCATGATCTGGATTCAGATCCGCCATCACGTTATCTGCCACCAAAACGTAAGATTCCCACAGACGGCGCCAATTGTAGATGCACAAATCAAACTAACCCAAGTTAGAACCAGTGGACCAGCTTAATGAGCACTAAACAATGAATTTATAGAGAGTGGATGTCTAATCTGGGTTTCGGGACAACAGATAACACAAAGGTTCGATTCGATCATGTAATTCTTAAACAACAGTGTGATATTAAGTTAAATACTTGAATGCCGAGGAAAGTTCTTCATCTCTCTTTTACAAATTCTCTCATTCTCTCTTACTCTGTTTTTCTGTCCTATTTTCACCCTCCTCCTCTCTCTTGTCTTCCTTTTCCTTTTATAGGCCTCACTTTCTTCTTCTTCCTCTTTCCACGTGTAATCCAAGTGTTTCCTTTTAGATACTTGTCCCATTATTCCCCCTTACTCAAGTATCTGGCGGTGATGGTAGGGCATAATTTCAATGTTCAGATGTCACTTCTTCATTAATGCGGCCAGAGGGGTAGGTATAATGCCTTCAATGCGGTGGCAGCAGCCTTTTCTCTGATATTTGCCCATCAACTTAATTTGTTTCTTATCCTCACTCTCTCTTAGTCACTTGTATGTAAGGTCCTTAATACGGGAGTCTTTGAACTACTAGGCCACTAATATTGTCCTCAGCAACAAGCTGCCGAGGACAATGTCATCATCGGACGTCATGTCTTGTGGTGCAGCGCTCGTGCATGATAATTTCCTTTGTCACGTGGCATCGCAGGAAGGAATCATTATGTCCTCGGACCATTCAGGACTGTTAAGTTGGACTTTCTTCTTTGTGAGGGTCTTTGGGCCGGCCCAATATGTGATTTGGGGCCCATAGGTACCACACATTACATGATCAAAATAATGTGAGATCTAGTTTTTTGTTACAAATTTTGAGCAAAGAAAAACAATTTTTCACCACCATTATCCTCTCACATTGGTAAGTCTATGTTATAGGGTTTAAAACATTTTTCAAACAAAAATTACACAGATTTTTAGCACATATTGATGTTGCTGAGTAGGAATTAAAGATTCACCTTACACCATGTCTTCGTCACGTGACTTTTACTCTAGTTTTACTCAGCATTTTTTTTTAATAAAGAGATGTGCATTAAGAACCTCTTTGGCATTATCTAACTTTATCAGTAGGTTTTTTGGCTGTTGCTTTTACAATTACTAGTTGCAGACCCACGCAATACGTGAGAATAATTAATTATTTTGTAATTGTAATATAATGAATAATTTGTTTTCTAAAATCTATTCAACATAATTTGATCTCCCTAAGAATTAAACAATTCTTTTATAGGCCAACGAGGTCTACTTCAGTCACATTTTGTTCAATTAGGTATACTTAAGTCCAATTTGGTCAATTCAGTCAATTTCAGATCCTTTCATTCCATTTTGGACTAATTGAGGCTTAAATTGATTCTTTTTATAGATTGCCTTTTTAAGTTTAGCTCAAAATTTTTTTTTTTTTTTCCCCTTAAGTTTTTAGGTTGCAAAAGTATGAAATTTAATTATATTTTGGTTAAACTCTAGTTTTGAGTTATAAATAGGGCCATAAACGAACCAAACTTTATCGAATAGTGCATGTTTAAACTTGGCTCATCAATCATGACAAGTCTAAAATAATGTTTGAGCTTGAACTCATGAAAAATCCAAAAAGCTTAGGCTTGACTTGATTAGTCAGTCAAGCTAAACTCGAGCTTAATATCAAGGTCAAGCACTCGAGCTCACGTCAAGCTTTCAAGTTTGAGATTTAAGAAAATTACATTATTAAATGCTTAAATTTCCAAAATCAAGTATAAAAAAAAAAGTATACTCATTTTATTATGCTTATAGTCACAATTATAATTACTCATTATTCAAATTTAAATTTTATGTAATTAAATCTATTCATTTATTCTTCTGATTCTACAGTTTCAACAGTTGTTCAAAATACAAATTTTACACTCTCATAAGATGGTGAAAAACAAGAAAAATACTTGTTTGTCATTATTATAAATGGGAAAAGACTAGCAGGTTTCATAACTTTACATTAGATGGTTGATAGAGAATAATCATACGAGGCCCGCTTATTTGTTTATTTTTATTCTTTTAAACGTAACTTAAGTCTAAAGTGGTGCTTGGCTAGTTTAGAGGAAAGAAAAAAATTAATGTAATGGATAGTGGTCCCATGTTGATCATATCATTATTGAGACATGTGTAATAAGTTTATTTAGCAAACAAATATAAACTTAAATGAGTTTATGCACACGAGCTTGTTCATGAACAATTTTTTTTTGCTTTGGCTCAACTTGTTTATTAAACAAGTATAAAACTAAGACTCAAGCTTAGCTTATTTATAAACAAACAAACATTAACACATTTTTTATCAAGTTGAACCCGAGTTGTTCATGAATGACTTGGTTCATTTACAAATTAAACTAGACTCATTTTTTGCTCTAAATAACTTGACACAAAAATTAAAAAATTTAGATTTAGATGGAACACGTCTCACAAAATTAGACATTTTATGATGACAAGTTAAAAAATAGCATAGAAGTATAAATTAGATGAATGATTGGGTTTTTTTGGTTTACTTATGCTGAACTCCTTGACTTTTACGCTAAATGATTCACTTAATACTAAAATTAAAAAATTTAGATGTAACATGTGATACAAAATTAAATTTTAATTGTAGAATCTAATTAATTTCTCTCAAATTTAACTTTAAATATATAAATGTATTTGATATATGATTCGCCATGTTAGTCTCATTGAATAATAATATTTCTGTTGAAAAAAAAAATAGCTTGTTTGGTTACTATTTTTTTTTTCATCACCTTTATTTAAAAAACTAACAGAATACACACGTAAATAAATTTTTTTCATAAGCACGTGTAAAAATATTTTGATCATAATTGATGCTTCCGCCTAAATAGAGTTGAACCTCTTGCAATTACTGGTTCACAGGACTAGACATGAGCCATTGACCAATGAACGAAGTCCAGAATCACATGAACCAATTCTCTTTATAAATATGTGTAGTATTAAAAGCAACTATTCAAAAATTGTTTTTATGCCTTTTGCACATTTTAAAAAGAACAAATTAGAATATCTTTTGAATTTGTTGCCTTGTCATGGAATTTCCCAACTTTAATTACTTATAAATTTTAAGAATATGAAACAATGAAATATTTATTCAAAAATTGATATTAGAAAGAAATTTAGATTAATAAGTATAAAATGAAAAAGAACTTGACATTGACTAAAATAAGATAAATAGATGCATTGATTCGGTGAGTTCTGAATATAGGTTTAGTTGAGGGTATGAAGTAGGTGATTTTTGAATATAGGTTTTGAATATCGGTTTTGAGGAGCTTTCAATGTGTTTATAGTTTGAAAAGAAGTTCATGGAAATGATTGCATATGCCTGTGCCCTATATGATTACACACTATTATAAATTTTACAAATTTCATTAGAAAAAAAATTAGGATAGGGCATGTTTAGTTATATAAAATATGTTTGTTGCAATGAAAATCTTTGAAAAAATAAATTTAATATTGTTGCTATTTAGACCCATTATCCATCTTGTTATTCATTTATTTTATTCTGGATTGTAGTGGAGTAAAAGAAAAAGGAAAACAGTTGATTAAATTTTGTATATCTCTTGCATAATCAATTATGATTTTATGAAAATTACTTTCTTGCTCTAAGTGAACTTTCCTCTCTAAACATGACTTTCTCTCTCTGCACTATCTATTTGACTGCTATTAGTCTACCAAATTGATTCTTGAACAAGGTTTAGGTAAAACACAAAATTTAATCATTGGTTTCCCACTTTCTCTATGCTCTTTTACTAACTAGATTCTTGAAAGAAAGAGGAACCCAAAAAAAAAAAAAAAAAAACAGTAATGAACAAAAGCCTTAAATTAAAACACTTTTATAAATTGGGCTATAATGAACAAAATTATAACTTTTTTTTGTTAATTTTATATATTTTTCCCCATATATTTTAATTGAATTTAATACTATAAGGATTCCTTATAAATCATATGATATTTAAACCCTTTATTAAGAGTAATGCTAGAAAGGGGTGGTAAAATTGGACATGACTTACAAACCCGACATGACATGACACGTAATTAGCAGATTATGAGTTAAGATATGATGGGTTAATGTCACATTTGAATTAACATGACTGACCCGTTTAATAAACGATTGGGTTAGTGTCCAACCCATGAAACTTGTTTGACTTGTTTGACCTGTTTGACTCGTATAATTAAATGAGATTTTACCTATATAACTTTTAAACCATACGTATATAAACTTATTGGTTGTAGTAGTTTATTTTCTGCCCTATATATTAAACATGAACACAATTTTATTTCCTAAAATTTATTAGTTGTATATTTTGTTTTTCAAATTTTTTTTTGTTGATAAAATTTGATAAACAGATCGACACGATTGACCAATTTAAAAAATTTGTCGTGTTAAGGTTGAGAAATCTTGACCCGTTTAATAAACATGTCATTTTAGTGTTGACTCATATAGTCAGATACTCATAAGTTGACACGGCACAAACCTGACACATGAACACAAATTGTCACCCCTAATACTAGAGATACAAACTTTTTTACAAAAAAAAAAAAAAATTACAAATTGTTGACATGGTTAGTGATTATTGGTAGATAGAAACATGATGTTAGACTAGTTATCGATCTTGTTATTCATTTTGTTTTTTTGGATTGTGATGGAGTAAAAGAAAAAGGAAAATAGTTGATTAAATTTTATATTTCACAAACGTAATCAATTATGATTTTATGAAAATTGCATTCTTGCTCTAAGTGAACTCTTCCCTCTAAACATGACTTTCTCTCTCTACCCTTTCTATTTAACTACTCCTAGTCTACCAAATTGAAAGTACAAAGTTTAATCAATGGTTTCCCACTTTCTTTATGCTCTTTTACTATCTAGATTTTTTTTTTGGTTAAATTTACAATCTAGATTTTTTTATTGAAAGAAAAAAAAACAGTGATGAATAGAGGCCTTAAATTAAAACAATTTGGGGCTAATTAACAAAATTAAAACTTTTTTATTATTATTTTATATAGTTCTCTCTATAAATTTTAATTAAATTTAATGCTATAACGATTCCATATAAATCCTATGATATTTAAACCCTTTATTAAGTTTAATGCTAGATAGGGGTGGCAAAATTGGACATAACTCACAAACCCGACACGACATGACACGTAATTAGCAGGTTATGGGTTGCGACTTAATGGGTTAGTTTCATATCCAGGTTGACATGATTGGCCATTTTAATAAACGGGGTTGGGTTAGTGTTCAACCCATAAATCTTGTTTGACCCGTTTAATTAAATGACATTTTACCAATATACCTTTCAAACCTTAGGTGTATATACACTTATAAGTTGTTGTGGTTTATTTTCTTCCCTATATATTAAACATGAACACAATTTTATTTCCTAAAATTTATTAGTTGTATATTTTGTTTTTTTAGATTTTTTAATAAAATTTGATAAACAGGTCAACATGATTAACCTGTTTAAGAAATGAGTCTTTTTAAGGTTCAGGAATCTTGACCCGTTTAATAAATATGTCATGTTAGTATTGACTCATATAGTCAGATACTCATAAGTTGACACGGCACAAATCCTATACGTGAACACAAATTGTCATCCCTAATGCTAGAGATACATACTTTTTTACAAAAAAAAAAATTACAAACTGTTGACATGGTGAGTGATTATTGGTAAATGAAAAAGTGACGTTAGTAGTAAGTTTAGATGAAGCCAATAAGAAGTTAGTCATGACAACAATTTGTAAAAATGTTGTAAAATAATTTATGTATGTAGCATTATTCCTCTATTAATATCTTACTTTATTATACTTTCTTCTTGTAAAACAGATAATTTTATATACAAACATTATCATAATAAATTATTGTTAATACAAAGATAATTATAATAAATTTGTATTAATGACTATCATAAGTTTTTTTTTTTTTTTTTATAATAACTACTATCATAATTATTTCTTTCATACTGAAAAAGAAAACCAAAAAAAATGTGTATATATATATATACATATTTTGTTGATTTTTTTGTGTCAAATAAAATTGTTTTCTTTAATATTATGTTTGGTTTGAGTGAAAGGGGAGGGGGGAAGAAAACAAGAGTTTTCCTTCATTTAGTTGAGAGGAGAAAATAAAGGAGAAGAGGAATGGGTTGAATGTTTTTCTCGAGCCCACAAACTTCTATCCCCACAAATTGGAAGGAAAAGTAGGCATATGATGTGTATAATAAAATGTTTTTACTATTTTACCCTTTGAAACTCATTTGACCAAATATGTTATTGGTTTTTATTTATAATAAATGTAATATGAACAATATAGTAAATCCAACTAAGCCATTTTTTTTATCCTCTCATTATTCTTTCTAGCCAAACAAAGGAAATTCATATTTATTTTTTACCCTTCCACATTTATTTCCTCTTTACCAAACATACATGATGGAAAACTAAAATATTTTATATTCTCTCACCTTTCTATCTTTTTACTAGAAGTTGTATAAAAGGACTTTTAGTTAGCGGGGATCTTTCGAAAAACAAATTTCTAAAGAGAATGATATATTTATATATATGTGCAAAGATGTGCAAAGATATGCAAAGACTACTGGGATTACTGCTGCTGAGTAGAGAATATAGTATTATCTGCTATGGGGCTTATAACATTTTCTATTGCTAGCACAATTTCATCAATGCACTTATCTTGAAATATAGAAATTTCTTTTAACAACTGTATTTCTTTAGGAATAGGTGGTATGATAAACTTAAAGAATATTTCTGTCTCAAAAATATGAGTATGTATTCCATTATCTGTCGTGTAAAAGGGATAGAGTAAAGCCAAAAAAGGATTTCCTAGAATAACTTTGGGGGACAATTTATCTGTTAGGAAAAGGGTGTTCTAAGATTGATTCCATTATTGTGTATATATGCCTTAGTTAACTTGTTACTTATCTTAAGTCTGTCACCATTAGCCTGAGTTAATCTATCTGTGGTTGATTCATAATACTTAGAAGGTATTAATCCTTCTTGTATGCAATTCATATCAGCTCCTGAATCAACAAGGGCAATAACTGTTAGTGAAAATTCTTTGTGAACAACCAAAGTTATTTCAGTATACCACTTTTGGAATATTATTCTATCAATTATATTTAAAAATTCATCCTCATAAGAACTTTCTCTACCATAAATGTGTGTATTTATGTTAGGGGAATCTAGTGAAGATTCATTGTAGTATTTAATTTTATCTTTTATATTGATTACTTGGGTGGCTATCTGATCAACCATATTCTTTAAAATGAAATTTTCTGTTTTTAAGTCTTTTAGTTCATTTTTTAAATTATTAATATCTGTCTGTAAGTCTATCATTGTTATAGGTTTATGAGGTTTAAATCTATTAGTAATTTCTGCAAAATTATAAGTTGACTTATAATCTTTTAGGTCTATTTCAAATGTATCAAGTTGAGTTAAGGATTCTTTTAATTTAGATAAATAATCTTTTCTGAACTGTAGATCCGGGAGTTTGTCTATTAAATCCATTATTATGTCTTCTTGTTTTGTTAAGACACATATTTTTAGTTTCCTTGTGCAATAACAATTATTGGGATTATTACAATCACATAATTTAGTTTTTCCATCATATGAAGAAACATCTGTAGATGATGATGAGGTGGGGTCACGATTATCTGTTTCATCACTATTTGTCAATTCCATTATACTTATTATTTTATTCTTTAATTTTCCTAATATATCAAGTTTATTTATCTTTCTTTGAAAATTGCAGTATTTACTAATATGTCCCTTTTTACCACATTTGAAACAAGTAACGTCATTTTCTCTATATCTATCTTTTTCTTTCTTTTGGATTATTCTTTTTTATCTTTTGTCCTACCTTTATGATATCTTCTATTATTATATTTGTTTCTATCATCATTTCTTCTTTCTTTTTGTCTTTTCCTAGATGGAGCAATCAAAGGGTCAAAGCCGTATTGCTCGCAAAAAGTTCCTAGCTCTTTTTTAGCATATCTTTTTTCTTTCTTTATCTGATTTTTTAATCTTAAATCATTGCACAGCCATAGACCTGTTTTATTGATAGAAGATATTATATCACCATAAGTCAAATTAGGATATTCTATTGTACCATCATTATTAGCTATATCCTGTCTAACCTTTTGTGCAAAGAAATAAGGTAAACTTGCTATAAATTTTTCTTTCCAGTAAGATTGTTGGCAATCATTTCTACTTAAGACTTTTGAAATAAAAACATCTTTATACTATCTGAAGTCTGTAAGTTGTGGACATCTTAGATTAATTAAAACATCTGAAGCTCTTTCTTTATATTGGTTAGGGTCTCCAACAAAATGTTTAGTTATAGTGTAAATTAAAGTGTTAACAGCATCTTGTGAAGGTTGTCTATCTGTCATTATAGCATTTTCATCAGCTTCTTTTTTAACAGCTATCAATATTTCATTCCTATCTTCATCATTTAAATAATGATCCCACCAGCTTTTCAGTTGGCCCGTGAAACGAGTGACAAGTATAATATTTGTTGTTACGATATTTTTGTTGAGCTACACTAACGTAACATTTCAGTACACTTGTTTGGTTAAATTTAAGTAAAAGTCTTTTTAAAGCTTAAGGCTATAAATATACAAATATAATCTTTAGAGTTTGTTTGAAATTTACTTATTTTACTAAAATTGAAATTTTTTTTATGAAAGTACCATAGATAAAAAAGTAAAAGTTAGCTAAAATAGTATAGTGAGATCCATGAATAGTACAAAAAAGTGCAATAAGACCCATGAATAGTACCAAAAATAAGCTGAATAGTTAAGCTGACTTTTTAATTTTTACCAAACACACACTTAGGCCAGTTACTCATTTGTTTTAACCTCGTTACTTTTAAACGAATTGCATGCGGCTAATTATACCTTCAAACAAAATAAATAAATATATTTATGTAAAATTTTAATTAAATAAATTATTCAAATTCTTCATTTTCTTAAAAAAGATTATTATGATAATCAAAACTTATAGATGTATGTATAAGTTATACTAACTATGTATAAGTTATTCTCTAAACTTTACCAAACATACATGATGGAAAACTAAAATATTTTATATTCTCTCACCTTTCTATCTTCTTACTTTTCCATCTTCCTAACCAAATAAATTTGTATATAATTGCTAAAAATAGCATTAAAAGTGACTGGAAAATGGCTGAAAAGAAAACTTAACTAACCATCGTTATATTTTCAAAAATTGAAATATTTCAATAATATTACTAATAATATGATTTATGTGTTGATTTGTTACAAAACTCACGGAGAAGAGTGTCATTTTTGTTAAGGTTTGGAGCGAAGTTAATTTCATTCCTAAAACTTTAAGATTTTTTTTTTTGTAATTTACTCCAAATATATATATATATATATATATATATAATATGGTTTCCCCCTCTTTACTAATTAAAAAAAAAAAACATTTGTCTTTACTTGAAGAAATCAGAATTTTTTATTTATTTGTTAGTTTTATCATTTTACACTTTTTAATGTGTCCAATCTCTATACCTAAGGTCTTGAAAGATGATTCTTTCCCTTTATTTATTTATTTTTCCTTTTGAAAAAAATTTCTATAAACTATTTGTTGAGTTGTAAATGAATCTAACTGTGGGTGGATGGACGGAGCCCCACCTAGACCGAATTCAAGTCAACACCCATAAATATGTGGCCTAAACCATGTCTCATAAAAAATACAAACAACGTGGAGATTATAAATGGGAAATATAAGCCATAGAAATGCAATAAAAATGATAAATATTCAAAAGTCCTATTTGGTCCACTTTGGTCCTTTTAGGTCTATTTTTTATTCTTTTGTCCACTTTGGTTCTATTTGGTCGATGTTGGTCCTATTGGGTCCAATTGGTCCAAATTGGTCTTATTCTATCCTATTCGGTTCACATTGGTTATATTCAATCCACTTTCATTCTATTTGGTCCATATTGGTCCTATTGAGTTAATTCTGTCCACTTCAATTGACATTGGTCCTATTTGGTCTACTATGCTCCTATTTGGTCCATATGTTCACTTTGGTCCTAATCTATCTACTGGTTCTTATTCGGTCCTATTTGGTCTACCTTGTTCCCATTTTGTCCATTTGGTCCACTAGTGTCCACTTCGGTCCATTTTAATGCACATAAATAAATAAAAAGCTATGTTTGGATTGCACGTTCTAAATCCAAATTTATTACAAAAAATATAGATCTCAAACTTGTGATATTTAAAATTTTAAGCATAATATTTATTGTTACTATATTTTTGTTGAGCCACACTAACGTAACATTTCAGTACACTTATTTGGTTAAATTTAAGTAAAAGTCTTTTTAAAGCTTAAGGCTATAAATATACAAATATAATCTTTAGAGTTTGTTTGAGATTTACTTATTTTGCTAAAACTGAAATTTTTTTTATGAAAGTACTATAGATAAAAGTAAAAATTAGCTAAAATAGTACAGTGAAATCCATGAATAGTACAAAAAAGTGGAATAGGACCCATGAATAGTACCAAAAATAAGCTGAATAGTTAAGCTGACTTTTTAATTTTTACCAAACACATACTTAGGCTAGTTACTCATTTGTTTTAACCTAGTTATTTTTAAACGAATTACATGCCGCTAATTATACCTTCAAACAAAATAAATAAATATATATATGTAAAATTTTAATTAAATAAATTATTCAAATTCTTCATTTTCTTAAAAGAGATTATTATGATAATCAAAACTTATAGCATGTATGTATAAGTTATACTAAGTATGTATAAGTTATTCTCTAAACTTTATTGTACACAATTTGTTCTCCCTGCAAATTACAAAAATTTCAAATTGTAATTTCCATTACTCTATTTTTACAATGTATAATTTTATTATTTTTTTAATATTTTTTTATTGATATAATTCTTTTATGAAATGGTTATATTCTTCTAACTATTTTTATTATACATTATATTTTTCCAATTTCTTTATTACAATTAAAATTTTTAAGGTTCAAAGATATATTCAGATTCTCATTCTCTTGAGGAGATTGTTGGAATTTGTAATGAATGCACCTAGTTGGCAACAATTTGAAGTGAAATGGTTATTGTTAGTGTAGGCAAAATGGTTATTGCATTCAAACACAATAGGCCAGTTAGACACAATTGATTTATATTTGGTGATGCAAAAGTACATAAGTTGGCTGCAAAAGTACACAATTTGAATATTGCACTCACATAGGATTCACAATTTGGACAACAATATTGGCTGGCCACAAAACAATATTCATTAACCTTAACAACTGTATCAATGCACCATGCATACACAAAACACCAACTTTAGTACATTATTGAGCTGTCCGGTTGAGACTATATTGATTTGTAAGTTACGCATGTACCCAATAGGTTTTGAAACCACAACCTCAGTCTTCATCCCATTAAATGTCAGTTGAGTTGGTTATTCACAATCCCCATATTTTAGGGTGGTTTTTTGCAATTAACCATTTGATTAAATTATAAATTTATACAAAAATTTTAAATATAAAAAAAATGTAACTCAAATTAGATGAAATAAACTTAATATTATGCCATTGGAGATGTAAATGATGTCTATTTCTTTATTTTCATATTTTCTAAATTAAATTTCTAGGGTTACCTTGATCCGGAGTATTTCTTAACTCGTAAACTAAAGACAAGAGTGATGTTTATGGCCTTGGTGTCGTATTTCTTGAACTCCTAACCGAGAAGCAACCAATCTCACATGGAAAAAACATTGTGAGAGACATCTCATTTGCAGATTTTTGTTTTAACTTCAATAAAACATTGAAATCCTTTTAAAATCTAATCTTCACTTTTGGCCTTATGTGAAACACTCATTTACTTCTATATTAGTGGTGACAATTTTGGCATATAGACATAGTTCACATTATTTGATCCTTTCGATACTTTGGCTTAGCTTTATGTAATTAAATGACATCTCATAGTTTATATCAAAAAGAAAAAGGGTTCTATCTAGTTCAGGTTAATGTTTGACTGTTGCGTGTAAATCTGGTATGATCTTTTCAATTATTAATGGGCGAATGAGATCTTATCCTCCTGAATTTGTAGTGAAATTTTTAAATTTGGCTCTCAAGTGTTGTAGGGATATTTAGCATTGAACTTGTTAGTGGAGTCATTCAATCCATCACGGCTAGATAGACATTTCTAAGATAAGTTGTATTAGAACCTAAGATGTTATGATCTTGAAATTTTGAACTGAGAAATGGTATTTAAGATTATCTTGGTTGTTGATGTTGCATAAAGTCTCACTCTTCGACCTTCATTATATATATATATATATATATATATATATATATATATATACGTGTGTGTGTGGGGGGGGAGGGGGGATAAAGTTTAGATACAAAATTAGTTGTAACTTAAGACTACAATATTTTTCAATAAAATAATTATTATATGTTTTAAAAATCTAACTGTTGAATTGTGTGTTCTTTACGCTCTTAATATAAATGTCAAATTTTATATCAATCAGATATAATTTATTATATGATTTACAAGTTTGTATTTTATATATAATTTTATATTAAAAACTTGTAATTTAAAGTGGGTTCTAGTTAGCTCAACTGGTAAAGTTGCTAATGGTTGTATAAGAGACTTGAGGTTCAATCCCCCGCTTACACAAAAAACTGATTGGTGTCTTGATCTGATAGTAAAGAGCTATTATCAGGAGCGGACGCCATAGGTTGAAACTCTCTATAAAAAAATTTTGTAATTTAAACAACTTATTGATGAGAAATCTATTGACTTTTAATTTTTTTTTTTAAATTTTGCAGACATAGAGGATATAAAAAGTAGATGTGATCTAATGATTGATATGTCAAAATTCATCTTCAATAAAAAAATATTGAGTAAGGTTATAGTCTGGCTATAACTGATTTTATAGCTAAATTTTGTCCTGTATATATTGTGAACTTATTAGTTAAGAGCAGTAGATAGTGTAACTTTACATATCAAATGTTCATTTCCCCAAGTTAGGAGTGATTTGTACTAGATACGTGATACTAGAATTATAAAAACATAAGGACTAGAAAAGTTTATAAAACAATGATTAACATTTGTATTAGTTTGCAACTAAGGTATTGTTGGGTGCTGGCTATTAAGAGCAGTTTGGACTAAAGTTGTATGCTACAATACAACATTAGACGATGAATATTTACATGTTCAACAATTGTATGATTTTAGCATTTCTTGATTTTATTTCTATCATTGATGTGAATAATGTTGCATATTTCATTCTCATAGAAACATTTTTTATACTATAATTCTTGTCCTCCTTGCATGTTGAGATATATCTCTTCACAGTCCACCTTAAACATATATAATTTTTCAAAAAATATACACTATTTTATACATTTAGTATACACAATTTTTAAAAAAAATATATAATAATTTTGTACAATAAACGTACTTAAATTTTCAAAGTGTGTGTACAATTTTGTAGATTCAACGTACATAATTTTTTGAAAGTGTACACAATTGTTCATTTAATGCACAAAATTTTTCAAAAATTCTACACAATTCTTTACATTTAACGTACTAATTGTTTAAAAAAATGCACACAATTTTGAACATTTAACATACACTGTTTTACTAAGAAGGTATACAGTTCTGTTCATTCAACAAACACAATTTTTAAAAAAATATACACAATTCTGAACACAATATATACAATTTTGTACAATCTGCATACAATAGAATTTTCCTAGTGGTCTAAGACATTTCTTACCATAGTAAAAGAAAATTCCTACATCTTTTAGTCATCTTTTAGTCATACAATAGAATTTATCATGGTCATATTAAGATGGTAGTTGTGATGGTGAAGGTGAGCACAGGCCAGCAATGCATATACATCTTTTAGTCAACATCTCAAATGCTACTAATAGTTTAAACCGCTTTAAGTTTCAGGGATGAGAAAACAAAATCAACTAAATGAAGCTTTCCTTCATCGCCCAAAACTAGACCAAGGAAAATTGAGCTGACTGAGATTTTTTTAGTCATGGATGTCCAATACAAGGAGACTACAAAGCACAATGGATGAAAGTAATCTTACCCCCTAAAAGTCAAATTTACCAAAAATAATAGTTTACCAAAAATAATGCAAATTTCTTATACACAAGATCTTTTAGACCATTGAACTTCAGAATTCTAACCCATAGGGATTATTTCTGCGTTGTAAATTAAAATATTTGAAGCTCCAATCTTTAAGATCACATTCACGAGTATCGCAACAGATTTCAGTATCAACATTGACATCTACACTTCAATAGATTAGAAATAATGTAAACCAAATGAGAACTAGAAAACTAAAGAGTATGTTATTTTCATAATAATATAAGCTAATAGACCTTTTAGTTAGCATGTCCCAAAATTGCGCTAAGGAATTACAACAGAGAATGTGCGTAAAGGAATTACATATAACATCAGCAAATTGAAAATAACATGGGAAATTGCGCATATTTAAGCTTTAAACAAACAATAGGAACAATCACGTAGCCTTGAAAGAAAAAAAAATTGTAGATTTTTAGTGAGTTATCAGCATGTAAGCCTCCTTAGCAATCACCTATTCTAGATAAACGAATCTTATTGTTTATTATAACAAAAATATATACACATCAATAATTATGCCAAATCAACATCTAATTTTCTGTTTCTATTGAAATGAAATTGTTATTTAACTGGAAAAAAAAAAGGGATAACTTTCAAAAATATGATCTGTATAAATAATGCATAAAGTTAAGAAATAGCAGAGAAATTTAATATTGATTGTTGTATTTGCACTGTGCATATTATTTAAAGTTGTCTCTACTCAACCCTCACTATCGCGGATCAGAACCCCAACTCCAGTAGGTTTGGATGTGTCAAAAATTGCTCCATCCACATAACTACCCACAGCTTAATTTGAGAAATAATATTGTTGTTTTAGAGTATAGGAATTTGCAAGCTACAATGAAAAAAGAAAAAAAGAAAAGCAATCCAGGAATATGAAACCTTCAACAACACATTTATATTGATTTATAACTTCGAAAAACTATAAAAGCCACCTTCCAAGCCAATGCTACAATATGAAAGAAATTGTGTAATGCACTCGTCTTGCATCAACAAAACAAATACTTTTACTATCGTCCCTGTTATTTCAAGAATGATAGATTTGATAGAAAACCCTAAAAAAAAGTGTTTTGTTTAGTGAAAAAAAGAAAATTAAAAGAAGGAAAAATAAAACAGCACAATTAGCACTAATTCTAAGTACCTGTGATCAACTGATCACAGTTTGTAACCCAGGTGAAATAGTCTAATAGTTCGTTTGCATGGGACTTGTAATTCTAGGCTAATACATGTATAAATGATACCAATTACTTAGCAATAAAGTTAAATGAAACAAATGATTTTAGGGATTATACATAAGCATACTCTTTTTTTATTTTTTGGTTTTGATAAGTTACATTAGCATACTCATTCTGTTACGTGTAACTTTTTAATAGGTTTAAGAAAAGACTTCTATAATTTATTATATATCTAATAGTGAGTATATTTCTTGAAGGATTTATCAGTTGTGCTCCATTTTAAAAAATTATTAAATGCTGATCTTAATCATGTTCATCAGTTGCCAACCTTCCAATTTTTTGTTGTTGATGATGAGAAAAGCTGGAATTGCTTGTAAGGTTGTTTTCAAGCTCAGCTTGTGATTCTTAAACTTTTCCCCATTCTACCTAGACAAAGGATACTCTAATGAGACAAAATTGGATGACATTATCAGGTTTCTTTACATTCTATTTGCTTGAATTTTTTTTTTTTTTTTTTTTTTTTTTTTTTTTTTATTTTTTTTTATTTTTTTTTATTTTTTTTTTTTTTTCTGCCATGCCTTACAAAGGTATGATCCTATTCTTTGGGAGTGCCTATAGAAGTCTTGCAACCCAAATCGTCCATGTCATATAGACAATTTTTAGAGGCTTATTCAGGTATGGATTGTTAAAACTATTCAACATTAGAATTTTAGCTTTTGAAAACATATTTAGCATACCTGCTTCTGTTATTGCTTTTATTTGAATATTGGTCATTGCAGAAAGTCTTTATAGTTGGCTTTTAGTGTTAATTGGATTTACCTTTAGAGTTGTTGGGTAATGTGCTAGTTTTTCTATTTGTTGTTTTGCAACTCCTGCCTTTCTTAGTGCATGTTATAAATCTCATTTTGAGTCACTGTTTACTGCTAATTATCATAATCATTTTAGCATTTTGCTTTAGATTGCCTAATTTCTGATTGTGCTTCTACCTTAACTACTTGTTTCCGATTTACTTTAGCTTCAACAATCGTTTGTTGGGGTTGTTGATTTTTTCTTTTACTTTATTAATTTATTTCTCATCAAATGATGCTTGTGCATTTATTTTTTGTTTTTTATAATCTATTTAATTCCAGTGGTGATGCGATTGCATCCTTTTATGTTTGCATCCTTTTATGTAAGGTTGATTTGATTTTGTTGTTCTCTTTCTTATATTCTTCTAAGTTGAATTTGTTTTGTCAATTTTTATTTATTATATTCTTGGAAGTGTTGTTCTTAAACTATGTAGCTGGGTATGTGTTTTTTCAATTTGCTACATGTGGTGGATTCAAAGCGTGCGCCTCTAAGGGTTTGTAATTTCCTCTTGTACATTTGTCTGCTAAGTGTTGGGTAATAGGCTAGTTTTTCTATTTGTTGTTTTGCAACTCCTGCCATTCTTAGTGCATGTTATAAATCTCATTTTGAGTCACTATTTTCAGTTATTTATCTTAGTCCTTTTAGCATTTTGCTTCAGGTTACCTAAGTTTTGACTGTGCTTCTACCCTAACCACTTGTTTCCAATCTACTTTAGCTTTAACAATTGTTCGTTAGGGTTTTTGATTTTCTCTTGTACTTTGTTAATTTATTTTTCATTAAATGCTGCTTGAACTTTGTAGTTGGGTATGTGTTTTTACAATTTGCTACATGTGGTAGATTCAAAACTTGCACCACTAAGGGCCTGTTTGGTAGATGTATTTAAACGTATGTTTTCAGTTTTTAAACAACATTACACGTATTTTCATACATTTTTTCACCTACATGTATTTCCAAAAAATATAAACAAAGTTACGAGAACAACATTACCAAACGGGTCCTAAGGGTTTGCACTTTCCTCTTGTAAATTTATCTACTTGTCTTGTTTCTATTGACGTTTTCTTTGTACAGGACATGGGAAACTTGTTTGACATGGCCGCCTGCGTGTCCTAGCCATTTTTCTGCTCCAAAATAAAAGGCTGAAACATACTTCCTCAAACACCGATCTCCTTCCACTTCTTCTTCTTCTCATGCCATTCTTCTTCTTCTTCTTCCTCCTATTATGCTGATCTCTTCTTCTTCTTCAGCTCTTAGATCTATAATCCTATTACGCTTTTATAGTTTTTCCCCTTTTGCCCTTACTGTCCATGTATGCTTTTTCTTGCTTTGTCTGCCTCACATTGTCACACATTAAGAGCTCTATAACTTCAGCCACCTTCTTGAAAAAAAGATGTATAAAATAGATGTTTTAGGGGTATTTCGGTGATTTTGGGTGTATAAATAGATGTTTTAGGTAAATTCAATTTTTCAACTAAAGTAGTGCTAGCCACATTAGTACAGCTCCCCCCATCTATAATCATACTACATACCTTATTGTTGATGTGGCATCTAGTATGAAAAATGTTCTCCCTTTGTTGTTCCATGTCATCTTCTTTGACTTGGGCACTTAAAGCACGCCTAGCCACAAGTGACTCACCCTCCACTGGATACTCCACATCGTCGTCACAAGGATCCTCAAGTGATGGAATCTGATCATCATCTTCTCCGCTTTCAGTTTCCATCTCTCCATCATTACGTGCAATCATAGTCCTCTTATTTGTGCATTGTGAAGCAATATGACCTATTCCCAAACAACGAAAACACTTAATATCATGATTGCAAGTCTGGGATTTATTTTTACCTTTGTTGACACTAGGAGCTTCATCTCTCCTTTTTGGTGGTTCGGTTTTGGATTTGAAAATAGCCCCTTCGTCTTTCCTCCCATTTGACCTCCATGAAGCAGAGGCGCCCGGATTTTGAAATGACCGAGTTCCTTTCCTTTTAAGTTGTCGTTCCACCTTTATTGCCATGTGCACCATGTCCTCCAACTCCACATAATGCTGCAACTCCACCACGTTGGCAATATCCCGATTCAGCTCATTCAGAAACCTTGCCATGGTAGCTTCTCTATCCTCCTCTACATTTGCCCGAATCATGGCAATCTCCATCTCCTTGTGGTAGTCATCCACGCTTCTATAGCCTTGAGTAAGACTCTGTAATTTCTGATACAAGTCCCTATAGTAGTGACTAGGAACGAATCGCCTCCTCATGATGGCCTTCATTTCCTCCCAAGTCTCAATTGGTCTCTCATGGTTTCTCCTTCTGTTCATCACAAGTTGATCCCACCATATAATAGCATAGTCAGTAAACTCAATGGCAGCGAGTTTTACCTTTTTCTCCTCGGAGTAGTTGTGGCACTCAAAGATTAACTCCACCTTCTTTTCCCACTCCAAGTATGCTTCTGGATCATTTTTCCCTTGGAACGCTAGTATTTTCATTTTTATATTTCCAAGGTTTCTGTCAGTCCCATCCTGCCATCTTAGACCTCTTCGAAAACCTCTACCACGCCTTTCTCTCCTTGGCACAAACCTGCCCTCATTGTTCGTTGAAGCTTGATCTTCTTCATCTTCAAACTCATCCTCGTGGTAGTCATTAGAATCATCCATGCGAGCACGCCTTTCTTGCCTTCTAGCATTAGGGCCTCTTTGGGGACGCTCCTCACGCAAAGCAGCAATAACTGTGTCTTGCCTATCCATCCGATCTCGAATCTCATTAAACACCACGTTCATACGTTCAAATTGTTGTTGCATAGCCTGCAAAATGAGAGATGACTCCTCCCCTCCTTCCCTATTTGATGTTTCAACCTTGGAAGACATATTTTTTGAAACAACAGAAAATTGTTAGAAAATAATTTCTCACAACACTCCCTCACATGTTTGCACTCAAATTATGTCACTCTCACTCGTGTTTCACTCTTAAAATGGCTTTTTCCCGATATTAGTCTCACACTCTCTGCCTTTTTCCACTCGTAGCTCCTCCTTTTCAGTTCTGCAGTAAATTAATAAACTTGATCAAGGAATTCGACTTGTAATGTTTAAACAAATACCAACAACAAAATATGATAGAAATACTAAATCAAAGGAAGAGGACAAAAGAAAAACAAAATGTTGGTCTGAGAGAACTGGAAGTACAAACGATTTTTTTTTTTATTATTTCTTTTCTGATGACGTTTTCTTTTCTTTTTTTTTTTCCTTTTTTTTTCCACTTTCTTTTTTTTTTCACGTTTTTTTTTTTGGGAGCTGGGTGCACAATTTTAACCTAGTGCACAAAAAAAAAAAAAAAATTAATAATAACGATGAATGAAGAACACTAAAGGAGCAAGATACGATGATAACAGGAAACAAGAAAATAAAGGGATAGAAAACTGATTTTAGAACCTGTGCTCTGATACCAAATGATGCGAACCCCAATCGACACGCTTTGAGACCCAACAACAATATTGAAATATTTACCCAGGAATGCTAAAATTCAGATTTTTTATTGAACCCTGACCCAACGTTTATAAGTGAAACGCGAACCAAAGGTATAAGTAACAAACCTTGACCCAATGATTATAAATGAATCACGAACCGAAGGTATAAAGTTTGAACGCCACAAGGAAGAATCCCTGATAAGTTCACAGTTTTTTTAAGAACCAAAGGAAGAGCAAAGCCTCACCTTTTCTGATTTTTATTCAATAATCTATCAAAAAACGTTTACAGACTTAAGGGTCTATTTAAAGGCTCCATAAAACTTGACAGACATGAAAATATATTCTAAAATAATTCCTAATTGATACCTAACCATATCAGGAATCAGATTTGACCTAAAAGCATTAAATGCACCTAAAAACAAGGAAATAAACCACTTAAACCTAAAAAAACGTGCTAAATGATAAAAACCCTAAATTCAGGTAAATTTAATCTGAAACAGCAGCTCCAGAATAGGAAAAAAACTCCATTAACTGATATTGAGCTAGAAAGTCAATCAGCCATTAATCCACGCCCTAAATCACTCCAAATTAAGCCAGATCAGCCCTCAATAGCTTGGATTAAATTTATTATGCCTTCATCTTCCTTTGGGCCAAGTTTGCAATGTCTTGCGTTAGAATCAGCCCAAATCTCTTGAATCAGCCCATTAAGTGCTTCCTTGATATTCTTGGATCTTGCTCTTGTAATAGGCCCAACCGGTACATGCAATAGATCCTTGAATGTTTGTTGTTTCTCATCATTTGTTTGTTGGTTCTCATCACCTATAGAATTAAGTCTCTACCTTAAACTAATAAAATTTGGGCTCCCTTATGAGCTACCAATTCAAAATGACAAAATACCCTCCTATTATAGGGCATTGAGCTAGATCTTCCATGGATGAATCCATGAAATGAGAAAGGGACTTCATTAACGTCCATACCAACAAATACAGATATGTATAAATAAATATAAATAAGTGCGCCAAACATCTAAAATGATTAAAATATACACATCGACATTGTTAAATTGTGCAAAATTCCCTAAAATCCTCTAGATTGTGCAAAACAACTTGAAACCGACCAAAGTACCCCAAAAATTTGAAAAATTGAGGGTATTTTGGCTTAGTTTAGGGTTATCTTGATCATTTTCAGAGGTTTTGATGGTATTTTGCATATTTTGGAGGTTTCGACGGAGTTTTTGTCATTTTATAAGTTTTCAGGGGTATTGTGGTCGTTTTGGGGGCGTTTTGGTCATTTTCTAGGGTTTTGAAATATATTGGGCATTCGTGGAGCATTTTATTCATTTTGGAGATTTTGGGGGGTCATTTTAGATGTTTTGCTGTATTTATTGCTTTTTTGATATTTTGTTAATTCTCACGGGTAATTTTTTTTTTTTTTGACAAAAACATACCTTTGAAATTACTACAATGGCCATTATATTCCCAAAATCACGAAAATACCCTCAAACCCAAAAAATGTCCCAAAAAAACCCCCCAAACCTCTTAATTGACCAAAATAGCCTAAAAATCTCTAAAACGACTAAAATAATCCCAAAACATAAAAAAAATGTCCAAAATACCCCTAAAACGACTAGAATGAGCAGTCAAATCTCCCCCAAATATCTAAAAAGATTAAAAAATACCCCTTGACATTGCTGAAACAAGCAAAATACCCTAAAAATTCTCTAAAATGAGCAAAACAATTTGAACTAGACCAAAATAAAGCTGAAATCTAAAAAATCGAATGTTTTTTGGATTAGTTTGGGGGTATTTTGGACATTTTTAGATGTTTCGAAGGTATTTTGCTTATTTTAAAGGTTTCGAAGATATTTTGGTCATTTTAAAAGTTTTCAGAGGTATTGTGGTTATTTTGGGGGAGTTTTGGTAATTTTATAGGGTTTTGGGTATTCTGGACATTCATGGTGCGTTTTAGTTATTTTTGCAGTTCTTAGGAGTCATTTTAATTGTTTTGGTGTACTTAAAGGTTTTCTGATGTTTTGGAAATTCTCACAGGTAAATTCATTATATATTTTGGCTTAGTTTGGGGGTATTTTGGTCATTTTTAGAGGTTCCGAAGGTATTTTGTTTATTTTTAAGGTTTCAAAGGTGTTTTGGTGTATTTAAAGGTTTTCTGATATTTTGAAAATTCTCACAGGTAAAATAATTTTTTTTGATAAAAACAATGACCTAAAAATCACTAGAATGACAAATATACACACAAAATCACCAAAATACCCCTAAAACCACAAAATTTCCAATAAAATCCCTCGATGCCTCTTAACAGACCAAAATAGTGTCATAATCTCTAAAATGACTACTTAATAATCACAAAACTTCTAAAATCACCAAAATACCCCTATATCGGATAGAATAAGCTGTCAAGTCTCGATATCTCATAAATGACCAAAGTACGCCAAACATCTAAAATGATTAAAAAATACACATCGACACTGTTAAAATGTGTAAAATCCCCTAAAATCCTCTAGATTGTGCAAAACAACTTGAAACCGACCAAATTACCCTGAAATTTTGAAAAATTGAGGGTATTTTGGCTTAGTTTAGGGTTATTTTGATCATTTTCAGAGGTTTCGGATAGTATTTTGCTTATTTTGGAGGTTTTGATGGAGTTTATTTTAGAGGTTTTAGAGATTTTAAGGCTATTTTGGTCAATTAAGAGGTTTGGGGGGGGGGGGTTTGGGACATTTTGTGGTTTTCAGAGAATTTAGGTGATTTTAGGAGATAGGCCATTATAGTGATTTCAATGGTATGTTTTTGTCAAAAAAAAAAATATATAATTTACCTGTGAGAATTACCAAAATATCAAAAAACCTATAAATCCATCAAAACATTTACAATGATCCCAATAAACTGCCAAAATAAATAAAAAGCTCAACGAATGCCCAAAATACCCAAAAACCCCAGAAAATGACCAAAAAGCCCCCAAAACAACCACAATACCCCAGAAAACTTTTAAAACGATCAAAACGTCGTCAAAACCTCTAAAATAAGCAAAATACCATCAAAACCTCTGTAAATGATTAAAATAACCCTAAACTAAGCCAAAACACCCCCAATTTTTCAGATTTTTTGGGTGCTTTGGTCGGTTTCAAGTTGTTTTGTACAGTCTAGCGGATTTTATGGCATTTTGGTAATTTTAACAGTGTCGATGTGTATTTTTTAATCATTTTAGATGTTTAGGGCGCTTTGGTCATTTAAGAGGTATCGAGACTTGACTGCTTATCAAGACTTGACGCTATTTTGGTCAATTAAGAGGTTTCAAGAGATTTTTTTGGGACATTTTGTGGTTTTAGGGGTATTTTGGTGATTTTGGGTGTATATTTGCCGTTCTGGTGATTTCCAAGGTATTTATTTTATTAAAAAAAAATTATTTTTCCTGTGAGAATTTCCATAACATTAGAAAATCTTTAAATACACCAAAACATCTAAAATGACCCCTAAGAACTACAAAAATGACTAAAAAGCACCACGAATGTTCAAAATACCTAAAACCCTAGAAAATGACCAAAACGTCCCTAGAAGAACCACAATATCCCCTGAAAATTTTTAAAATGACCAAAACACTATCAAAAACCTCACAGATAAGCAAAATACCTTTGAAATCTCTAAAAATGACCAAAATACCCCCAAACTAAGCCAAAACACATTCGATTTTTTAGATTTTGACAGTATTTCGTCCTGTGTCAATTTGTTTTGCTCATTTTAGAGGATTTTTGGGCGTTTTGCTCATTTTAGCAATATCGAGGGGTATTTTTTAATCCTTTTAAATGTTTGGGGCATTTTGGTAATTCATGAGATATTGAGATTTGACTGCTCATTCTAGCCGTTTTAGGGGTATTTTGGTCATTTTTTATATTTTGGGGTTATTTTAGAGGTTTTAGAGATTTTAAGGTTATTTTGGCCAATTAAGAGGTTTTGGGAGTGTAATGGTCATTACAGTGATTTCAAGGGTATATTTTTGTCAAAAAAAATTATTTTACTAGTGAGAATTACCAAAATATCAAAAAACCTATAAATACAGCAAAACATCTAAAATGACCCCCTTAAAATGTCAAAATGAATAAAGTGCTCCATGAATGCACAAAATACCCAAAAACCCTAGAAAATGACCAAAATGCCCCCAAAACGACCACAATACCACCGAAAAATTTTAAAATGATCAAAACACCGTTGAAACCTCCAAAATAAGCAAAATATCATCGAAACATCTGTAAATGGTCAAAATAACCACAAACTAAGCCAAAATACCCCCTAATTTTTTACATTTTTGGGGTGCTTTGGTCGGTTTCAAGTTGTTTTGCACAGTCTAGCGGATTTAGGGCATTTGGCTTATTTTTATAGTGTCGACGTGTATTTTTTTTTAATCATTTTAAATGTTTAGGACACTTTAGTCATTTACGAGGTATCGAGACTTAAGGGTATTTTCATGATTTTAGAAGTTTTGGGGTTATTAAATACTCGTTTTAGAGATTATGACGCTATTTTGGTCAGTTAAGAGGTTTCAAGAGATTTTTTTTGGACATTTTGTGGTTTTAGGGATATTTTGGTGATTTTGGGTGTATATTTGCTGTTCCAGTGATTTCTAAGGTATTGTTTTTATCAAAAAAAATTATTTTACCTGTGAGAATTTCCAAAATATTAGAAAAACTTTATATATACCAAAACATCAACAATGACCTCTAAGTACTGCAAAAATGACTAAAAACCACCATGAATGTCTAGAATACTTAAAACTTAAAAAATGACCAAAACGTCCCTAGAAGAACCAAAATACCCTCCGAAAACTTATAAAATGACCAAAACACCATCAAAATCTCACAAATAAGCAAAATACCTTCAAAATCTCTAAAAATGACCAAAATACCCCCAAACTAAGCCAAAACATGTTGGATTTTTTAGATTTCTGCGGTATTTTAGTCTGTTTCAGGTTGTTTGGCCCATTTTAGAGGATTTTAGGGTGTTATGCTCATTTTAGCAATGTCGAGGGGTATTTTGTTTTATCCATTTAGATGTTTGGGCCATTTTGGTCATTCATGAGGTATTGAGATTTGATTGCTCATTCTAGCCGTTTTTGGGTTATTTTGGTCATTTTTTATGTTTTGGGGTTATTTTAGAGATTTTAGAGATTTCAAGGCTATTTTGGTCAATTAAGAGGTTTGGGGGTGGGGTTTTTTTTTTTGACATTTTGTGGTTTTGAGGTTATTTTGGTGATTTCGGGAGTATAATGGCCATTAAAGTGATTGTAAGGGTATATTTTTTGTCAAAAAAAATTATTTTACCTGTGAGAATTACCAAAAAATCAAAAAACCTATAAATATAGCAAAACATCTAAAATGACCCCCTTAAAATGCCAAAATGAATAAAGCACTCCACGAATGCCCAAAATACCCAAAAACCCTAGAAAATGACCAAAACACCCCCAAAACTACCACAACATCCTCGAAAATTTTTAAAATGATCAAAACATCGTTGAAACCTCCAAAATAAGCAAAATACCATCGAAACTGATACGAACTCCACCAACAATTGTGATGAAACCCGTTAACAATGATGGTTTGGAACCCCAAGATTGTGTAGACAAGATTTGTTGAGCCTTGACCCATCGCCTAACCTGATGAAAAACCAAGACTACAATGGATTGAAATGCCACACCAAGAATTCCTAAGAAACTCTCAAGAATCAAGGTGATAAGTTTGGTTGGTTGAACGCCACAAGATTAACTTGATAAGTTCAAGAGTTCTTTTAAGAATCAAGAGGAACACAAGACCTCACAAGGAGAATAGTTTTCTGAAAACCAAAAAATTAAATTTAAAATTCGTACTACCTATCTATATACCTGAAACAACCCTCCAAGAATAAGCAAAGTCATAATTACAGCTTTAAAAATGGCACAAAAAATTAACCTAAACAAGTTCCCATGTTTTTTTGGATTCTTGGACTTTTAAAGGCAGTCAAACATAGCTAATTAGCCTCTTTAATTGCTTTGATGACATGGACTAAGCCTTGATTATTATTTGAGCCCATTTTGATCTTTTTAGAATCAGCCCAATTCTTTTGGACTAGCCCATTTATTGCTTCCTTGAAACGTTTGGCTCTAAGTCTTATAATTGGGCCACTAGGAAGTGACAAAGGGTCATGTGCAAATTCAACTCCATTTCCATGTGTATAATTAGCATGACTAGCTCCTTGATTTGCATCATTCTTCCCCTCTTGAGAAGGATTTGTCCTCAAATCATCACCTACATCAAAAGGAGACAAATCAGCAACATTAATGCTTGCACTAACACCATACTCACCTGGTAAGTCAAGCTTGTAGGCATTATCATTTATGCGCTCCACTACTTGAAATGGTCCATCAACCCGTCGTAGGAGCTTTAAACGCCGTTTTTCTGGAAAACGGTCCTTCCTGAAGTGCAACCAAACCTAATCTCCTGGTTCAAACACTACCTTCTTGCGTCCCTTGTTGGCTTGATGGATATATTGTTGAGTCCTCCTTTCAATGTTTAGCCGTGCCTTTTGATGTATCATCTTTACAAATTCTGCTTTCTTTTTGCCATCTAAGTTCACACGTTCACTCAAAGCTAAAGAAGTTAAATCCAAAGGTGATAATGGGTTAAAACCATAAACAATTTCAATTGGTGAAAACTTAGATGCAGAATGTATACTTCTATTGTAAGCCAATTCAACATGTGGCAAACAATCTTCTCATGTTTTCAAGTTCTTTTTAATGATAGCACGCAACAAAGAAGACAAAATTCTATTTACTACTTCAATTTGACCATCCATTTGTGAATGACAAGTAGTAGAAAATAACAACTTGGTTCCTAACTTTCCCTACATAGTCTTCTAAAAGTAACTCAAAAACTTTGCATCCCTATCAGAAATGATGGTCCTAGGCATATCATGTAACCTAACAATTTCTTTGAAGAATAAATCAATTATATGTGATGCATCATCAGTTTTGTGACATTCAATGAAGTGTGCCATCTTGGAAAATCTATCTATCACCACAAAAACTGAATCTCTCCCCCTCTTAGTCCTAGGTAAACCTAAAACAAAATCCATAGAAATATTAGTCTAAGGTTCACTAAGTATTGGCAAAGGGGTGTACAAACCATGGAGTTTTAACTAAGACTTAGCCTGTTTACACGTGATACACTTCTCACAGATTCTTTCCACATCTAAGGTTAGCAAAATCTTTCTTTCCTTAGAATTTCCAAAACAGATTTCAAATGCATTACATGTTCTTCCAAACTTTTGCTATAAATTAGGATATCATTAAAATACACAATTACAAATAAATGCACGCAAAACATGGTTCATCAAACGCATAAAAGTGCTTGGAGCATTAGTGAAGCCGAAAGGCATCACTAGCTACTCATACAAACCATATTTAGTCTTAAAAGCAGTTTTCCACTCATCACCTTCCTTCATCCTAATCTGATGATAACCACTCTTAAGATCAATTTTTGTAAAGACACAAGAACCATGTAATTGATCCAGCATATTATCTATCTAATCTAGGAATGGGATGACGATATTTTATTGTTATGTTGTTGATGGCTCGGCAGTCAACACGCATCCTCCATGTTCCATCCTTCTTAGGAACTAATAACATCGGGACCGCACAAAGACTTATGCTTTCACGCACATATCCCTTCTCCAATAATTCACCTATTTGCCTTTGAAATTCCTTGGTCTCCTTGGGATTACTCCTATAAGCAGGTTGATTTGGAATTGCTACACCAGATATGAAATCAATTTGATGTTCAATCTCTCGAATTGGAGGTAAACCATGAGGTACCTCTTCGGGAAGGACATCTTCAAACTCCTACAAAAGAGAAACAATATCGCTCGGCAAAGTACCGACAAGATCATTAGTACATAAAAGAGCCTCCTTGTACATGAGTACAATAAGGGACTGGTGTGAAAATAATGCCCTCTTGATCTCACTTTTTTTTGCAATGTAATTGAATTTTTCCTCTCTTGCTCTCATTATGGCCGAAAACCTCTCTCTTTCTTTTTCACTATGATCAATGTTTTTCTCTCATTCTTTTTTTTTTTAAAACTCTTTTTTTTCAATTTCAGCCTTCCTTTCTTTTTCCTTTTTTTTTTTTTTTTTTTTTTTTTTTTTTAATTTGATCTTTGTAACTTTAATTGGTCCTCCTTGACCTGTTTTGGAGTTAATGGCACAAGAGTAATAGGTCGCCTTTTAAGAGTGAAAGAATACTTATTTGTGAATCCATTATGCGTAACCCTTCGATCATACTGCCATGGTCTTCCCAACAATAAATGGCATGTATGCATGGGAACCACATTACATAGCACCTCATCCTCATATTTGCCAATGGATAATGCCCCCAACACTTGTCTTGTCACCTTGATTTCGCCACATTCATTCAGCCACTGAAGCCGGTAAGGTTGAGGATGTTTCCGTTAAGGCCAATTTTTCCACCAAATAAGTGCTGGCTACATTTGTGCAACTCCCTTCATCGAGAATGACACTGCAAACTTTGTTATTTACAAAGCACCGAGTATGAAACAAGTTCTCCCTTTGGTTACTTTCTTCCTCCTTAACCTGCATATTGAGAACTCGCCTTGCTACTAATAAATCTCCAACCACAGCATTTTGCTCATCATTGGCATCCTCCAAAGATGGCATGTCAACATTATCTTCTTCCTTATTCTCCGACTCAAGCTCGCCTTGAGCATTTATCACCATCACCTTTTTGTTTACACATTGGTTGATTATGTGTCCCCGCCCCTGACATTTAAAACACTTTATATCACGAGTTTTAGAACTTGAAGCCTCGGTATTACCTAAAGCAGTGGCGGTCTTTGAGTTGGAACTCTTAGATGGTTCAAATTTTGGCTTATTTTGTAGCTGCTCGTCCCTTTTTGGAGCTGTCTTCCATTGACTAGTGGTAGCCATAGGTTGTCCCCTCCTAGCCAATCCCTTCCGTTTAAATTGCTCCTCCACCTTTATGGCTTGATGCACCATATCTGTCAATTCAACATAATGCTGCATCTTAACTATATCCGCAATCTCACGATTTAAACCGTGCAAGAACCTAGCCATGGTGGCTTCCCGGTCCTCTTCTACATTAGCTCGGATTATAGCTACCTCCATCTCCTTGTAATACTCATCCACACTCTTGGGTACAAAACGCTTCCTCATAAGCATTTTTAACTCCTCCCAAGTGTACATGGGTGGTTCTCTATTCCTCCTCCTATCAATCAATAATTGATCACACCACACAATGGCATAATCCGTAAATTCAATTGCAGCCAACTTAACCTTCTTTATCTATGAATAGTTGTGACAATCAAACACCATCTCCATTTTAGTTTCCCACTCCAAATAAACTTTAGGATCATTTTTACCTTGAAAAGATGAGATTTTAATCTTTATGTTTCCTAAATTATTATCCCTCTTAGGCCTACCCATCCTAGCTTCTCTATTCCCATACCCACGCTCAAACTTGCCTCGGTTCACATATGACTCATCAACCTCCTCCGACTCTGCCTCTTCCTCAACATTCCACCATGGAACACGCCCACCTTGCTGCCTGTTGTGGATGTCATGTTGCTGGCCTCTAGGAGTTCCCGCTTCTACTCTATCCAATCTTTCATGAATCGGTTCAATTTTAGCCCTCAACATACACCTCATCTCCCCTAGCAGTGCTTGCATTTGGAGGTTCTGATCTATTGGTTGTCGAAGTTCTTCGGTTGTGTCTTATTCTTGATTATTGGCCATGTTTAAAGTCTGCAAAACAAAGTTAGAATCCTCACAGGCCCTCCCTCACGTGTTTCACTCAAGAATTGATGCACTCGCATTGGTGTTCACACTCTAAACGGCTTTTATGCTCTAATGGTCTCACACATTCTTGCCTTTTTCCACTCTTTTGTGTCTTCTTTAGTTCTTAATCGAGCTTCAAGAAACTAATTCAAAATAATGCAATAGTAATTCAAAATGAGAAATAACCAAAACTCATCAAAAACGTCAAGAACTTGAATAAGGTGAAGAACAAGATTGAGAAATTTTCTTTTTTTTTTTTTTTTTTGTTTTTGTTTTTGTTTTTTTTTTCTTGAGCAAGGAATAGGAAATAGAATGAAAATAAAAGATAGTTAAACTTATCTTAGACCAAAGCTCTGATACCAAAATGATATGAACTCCACCAACATTTGTGATGAAACCCGATAACAATGATGGTTTGGAACACCAAGATCGTGTGGACAAGATTTGTTGAGCCTTGACCCATCATCTGACCAGATCAAAAACCAAGACTACGATGGAATGAAATGCTACACCAAGAATTCCTAAGAAACTCTCAAGAATCAAGGTGATAAGTTTGGTTGTTTGAACGCCACAAGATTAACATGATAAGTTCAAGAGTCCTTTTAAGAACCAAGAGGAGCACAAGACCTCACAAGGAGAATAGTTTTCTGAAAATCAAAAAATTAAATTTAAAATTCGTACTACCCATCTATATACCTAGAACAACCCTCCAAGAATAATAGGCAAAGTCATAATTACAGCTTTAAACACAGCACAAAAAAATTAACCTAAACAAGTTCCCACGTTTTTTTGGATTCTTTAACAGCTTTGATGACATGGACAAAGCCTTAATTATTATTTGAGCCCATCTTGATCTTTTCAGAATCAGCCCAATTCTCTTGGACTAGCCCATTTAGTGCTTCCATGAAACGTTTGGCTCTAAGTCTTGTAATTAGGCCACGAGGAAGTGACAATGGGTCATGTGCAAATTCAACTCCATTTCCACGTGTATGATCAGCATGACCAGCTCCTTGATATGCATCAGAAACTGCTGCAACTGATCAAAATAACCCTAAACTAAGCTAAAATACCCCTAATTTTTGAGATTTTTGGGGTGCTTTGGTCGGTTACAAGTTGTTTTGCGCATTTTTTACAATGTCGACGTGTATTTTTTTTAATCATTTTAGATGTTTAGGTCACTTTAGTCACTTATTAGGTATCGAGACTTGACTGCTTATTCTAACATTTAAGGGTATTTTCGTGATTTTAGAAGTTTTGGGGTTATTAAATGGTTGTTTTAGAGATTATGATGCTATTTTGGCCAGCTAAGAGGTTTCAAGAGATTTTTTTTTTTGGGAAATTTTGTGGTTTTATGGGTATTTAGGTGATTTTGGGTGTATATTTCCCATTCTAGTGATTTCCAAAGTATTGTTTTTATCAAAAAAAATTATTTTACCTGTAAGAATTTCTAAAATAATAGAAAAACTTTAAATTCACCAAAACATTTAAAATGACCCCTAAGTACTGCAAAAATGACTAAAAACTACCACGAATGTCCAGAATACATAAAACCCTAGAAAATGGCCAAAACGTCCCCAGAAGAACCACAATACCCTCAAAAACTTTTAAAATGACCAAAACACCATCGAAATCTCAAAAATAATCAAAATACCTTAGAAATCTCTAAAAATGACCAAAATACTCACAAACTTGGCCAAAATACATTCCATTTTTTAGATTTCGGTGGTATTTCGGTCTGTTTCAAGTTGTTTTGCCCATTTTAGAGGATTTTTGGGTGTTATGCTAATTTTAGCAATGTCGAGGGGTATTTTGTTTTATCCATTTAGATGTTTGGGGCATTTTGTTCATTAATGAGGTATTGAGATTTGACAGCTCATTCTAGCCATTTTTGGGTTATTTTGATAATTTTGCAGTTTTTGGGGGTTATTTTAGAGGTTTTAGAGATTTTAAGGCTTTTTTGGTCAATTAAAAGGTTCGGGGGGGTTTTTTTTTGGGACATTTTGTGGTTTTGAGGGTATTTTGGTGATTTTTGGGGTATAATGAATAAAACTGCCAAAATGAATCAAGTATCAAAAAAAGTGTAAATACAGCAACACATCTAAAATGACTTCCTAAAACTGCCAAAATGAATAAAAAGCTCAACAAATGCCCAAAATATCCAAAAAACCGTAGAAAATCACCAGAACGCCACCAAGATGACCACAATACCCTAGAACACCTTTAAAATAATCAAAACAACGTCGAAACCTCCAAAATAAGCAAAATACCCTTGAAAACTTTGTAAATATAACACTAAACTAAGCCAAAATACAACCAATTTTTCAGATTTTTCGAGTACTTTGGCTGGTTGCAAGTTCTTTTGCACTGTCTAGCGGATTTTACCGAATTTTGCTCATTTTTACAGTGTTGACGTGTATTTCTTAATCATTTTAAGAAATGCCCCTGATGCGAACCCCAATCGACACGCTTTGAGACCCAACAACAATATTGGAATATTTACCCAGGAATGCTAAAATTCAGATTTTTTATTGAACCCTGACCCAACGTTTATAAGTGAAACGCGAACCAAAGGTATAAGTAACAAACCTTGACCCAATGATTATAAATGAATCACGAACCGAAGGTATAAAGTTTGAACGCCACAAGGAAGAATCCCTGATAAGTTCACAGTTTTTTTAAGAACCAAAGGAAGAGCAAAGCCTCACCTTTTCTGATTTTTATTCAATCATCTATCAAAAAACGTTTACAGACTTAAGGGCCTATTTAAAGGCTCCATAAAACTTGACAGACAAGAAAATATATTCTAAAATAATTCCTAATTGATATCTAACCATATCAGGAATCAGATTTGACCTAAAAGTATTAAATGCACCTAAAAACAAGGAAATAAACCACTTAAACCTAAAAAAACGTGCTAAATAATAAAAACCCTAAATGCAGGCAAATTTAGTATGAAACAGCAGCTCTAGAATAGGAAAAAAACTCCATTAACTGATATTGAGCTAGAAAGTCAATCAGCCATTAATCTACGCCCTAAATCACTCCAAATTAAGTCAGATCAGCCCTCAATAGCTTGAATTAAATTTATTATGCCTTCATCTTCCTTTGGGCCAAGTTTGGAATGTCTTGCGTTATGTCTTAAGTGCTTCCTTGTTATTCTTGGATCAGCCCAAATCTCTTGAATGTTTGTTGGTTCAGCCCATTAAGTGCTTCCTTGATATTCTTGGATCTTGCTCTTGTAATAGGCCCAACTGGTACATGCAATAGATCCTTGAATGTTTGTTGGTTCTCATCATTTGTTTGTTGGTTCTCATCAATTTTGCTCATTTTTACTGTGTCGACGTGTATTTTTTAATCATTTTAGATGTTTAGGGCACTTTAGTCATTTACGAAATATCGAGACTTGACTGCTTATTCTAACCGGTTAAGGGTATTTTCCTGATTTTAGAAGTTTTGGGGTTGTTGAATACTCGTTTTAGAGATTATGACGCTGTTTTGGTCAGTTAAGAGGTTTCAAGAGATTTTTTTTTTTTGAAAATTTTGAGGTTTTAGGGGTATTTTGGTGATTTTGGGTGTATATATGCTGTTGAAGTGATTTCTAGGGTATTAGTTTACTGCAGAATTCCTTGATTTTGGGTCCTCTTACAAGTCGAATTCCTTGATCAAGTTTATTAGTTTACTGCAGAACTTAAAAGGAGGAGCTGGCTTAATTTGAGTGGGGCATGGGTTAAAACTTTCTAGCTCAATATCAATTAATGGCAGAGAGTGTGAGACTAATATTTTAGGTCAAAAAGAATATATTTTCTTGCCATTTTAGGAGTGAAACACGAGTGAGAGTGAACTTATCAGGGATTCTTCCTTGTGGCGTTCAAACTTTATACCTTCGATTCGTGATTCATTTATAATCATTGGGTAATTTGAGTGCAAACACGTAAGGGAGTGTTGTTTTAAGAGAAATTGATTTTCTAAGTGTTGTGAGAAATTATTTTCTAATTTTCTGTTGTTTCAAAAAAATGTCTTCCAGGGTTGAAACATCAAATAGGGAAGGAGGGGAGGAGTCATCCATCATTTTGCAGGCTATGCAACAACAATTTGAACGTATGAAGGTGGTGTTTAATGAGATTCGGGATCGGATGGATAGGCAAGACACAGTTATTGCTGCTTTGCGTAAGGAGCGTCCCCAAAGAGGCCCTAATGCTAGAAGGCAAGAAAGGCGTGCTCGCATGGATGATTCTGATGACTACCACGAGGATGAGTTTGAAGATGAAGAAGATCAAGCTTCAATGAACAATGAGGGCAGGTTTGTGCCAAGGGGAGAAAGGCGTGGTAGAGGTTTTCGAAGAGGTCTAAGATGGCAGGATGGGACTGACAGAAACCTTGGAAATATAAAAATGAAGATACCAGCGTTCCAAGGGAAAAATGATCTAGAAGCATACTTGGAGTGGGAAAAGAAGGTGGAGTTAATTTTTGAGTGCCACAACTACTCCGAGGAGGAAAAGGTAAAACTCGCTGCCATTGAGTTTACTGACTATGCTATTATATGGTGGGATCAACTTGTGATGAACAGAAGGAGAAACCATGAGAGACCAATTGAGACTTGGGAGGAAAGGAAGGCTATCAAGGAATGGCCCACGCCTAAGTCAATCACTGAGGTAAGAAGTTTTCATGGTTTGGCTAGTTTCTATCGCCGATTTGTCAAAGATTTCAGTACACTAGCCGCACCACTCACTAAAATTGTTAAAAAATCTGTGGGTTTTAAATGGGGTAATGAGCAAGATCGTGCATTTATTGAAATTAAAGAAAGGTTATGTGGTGCTCCTTTATTAGCATTACCTGATTTTTCTAAAACTTTTGAGATTGAGTGTGATGCCTCAGGAATAGGCATTGGAGCTGTTTGGATGCAGGAGAAGCGGCCAATAGCCTATTTTAGTGAAAAGTTAAATGGGGCAGCTTTGAACTACCCAACATATGACAAGGAGCTTTATGCATTGGTGAGAGCATTGGAGACTTGGCAACATTACCTTTGGCCAAAGGTGAGGCTTTGCTCTTCTTTTGGTTCTTAAAAACATTGTGAACTTATCAGGGATTCTTCCTTGTGGCGTTCAAACTTTATACCTTCGGTTCGTGATTCACTTATAATCATTGGGTCAAGGTCTGTTACTTATACCTTTGGTTCGCGTTTCACTTATAAACGTTGGGTCAGGGTTCAATAAAAAATCTGAATTTTAGCATTCCTGGGTAAATATTCCAATATTTTTGTTGGGTCTCAAAGCATATCGATTGGGGTTCGCATCAGGTTTTGAGGGTATTTTGGGGATTTTGGGGGTATAATGGCCATTATAGTGATTTTAAAGGCTAAAATACCCCCAAAATACCATCAGTTTAGGGCGTTGTGCTCATTTTAGCAATGTTGGGGTATTTTTAATCCTTTCAGATGTTTGGAGCATTTTGATCATTCATGAAGTATTGAGATATGACTGCTTATTCTAGCCGTTTTAGGGGTATTTTGTTTATTTTTTATGGTTTAGAGTCGTTTTAGAGGTTTTAAGACTATTTTGGTCAATTAAGAGGTTTGGGGGGGTTTTTTTTTGGACATTTTTTGGTTTTGAGCGTATTTTGGTGATTTCAGGAGTATAATGGCCATTATAGTGATTCCAATGGTATATTTTTGTCAAAAATAATCATTTTACCTTTGAGAATTACCAAAATATCAAAAAACTTATAAATGCAGCAAAACATCTAAAATGACCCCCTTAAACAACTAAAACGAATAAAGTGCTCCATGAATGCCCAAAAACCCTAGAAAATGACCATAACCCTAAACTAAGCCAAAATATAATCAATTTTTCGGATTTTTCGGGTACTTTGGTCGATTCCAAGTTGTTTTGCATAGTTTAGCGGATTTTAGGGCATTTTGCTCATTTTTATAGTGTCGACGTGCACTTTTTATTCATTTTAAATGTTTAGGGCACATTGGTCATTTACGAGGTATCGAAACTTGACTGCTTATTCTAACGGGTTAAGGGTATTTTCGTGATTTTAGAAGTTTTAGGGTTATTAAATAGTCGTTTTGGAGATTATGACGCTATTTTGGTCAGTTAAGAGGTTTCGAGAGATATTTTTTTGGACATTTTGTCGTTTTATGAGTATTTTGGTGATTTTGGGTGTATATTTGTTGTTCTAGTGATTTCCAAGTATTGTTTAGAAAAAAAAAAAAAAAAAACTATTTTACCTGTGAGAATTTTTAAAATATTAGAAAAACTTTAAAGACACCAAAATATCTAAAATGACCCCTAAGTTCTGTAAAAATGACTAAAAACCACCACGAACGTCCAGAATACCTAAAACCCTAAAAAATGACCAAAACGTCCCCAGAAGAACCACAATGCCCCTTGAAAACTTTTAAGATGACCAAAACACTATCGAAACCTCAAAAATAAGCAAAATAACTTCGAAATCTCTAAAAATGACCAAAATACCCCCAAACTAAGCCAAAATACATTCGATTTTCTAGATTTCGACGGTATTTCAGTCTGTTTCTAGTTGTTTTGCCCATTTTCAAGGATTTTAGGGGGTTATGATCATTTTAGCAGTGTTGAGGGATATTTTTAATCCTTTTAGATGTTTGGGGCAATTTGGTCATTCATGAGGTATTGAGGTTTGACTTCTCATTCTAGCCGTTTTAGGGGTATTTTGGTCATTTTTTTAGTTTTGGTGTCATTTTAGAGGTTTTGGAGATTTTAAGGCTATTTTGGTCAATTAAGAGGTTTGGGGGGTTTGTTTTTGACATTTTGTGGTTTTGAGGGTATTTTGGTGATTTTAGGAGTATAATGGTCATTATAGTGATTTCAAGGGCATATTTTTGTAAAAAAAAATTATTTTACCCGTGAGAATAACCAAAATATCAAAAAACCTATAAATACAGTAAAACATCTAAAAGGACCCCCTTAAACTGCCAAAATGAATAAAGTATTCCACGAATGCCCAAAATACCCAAAAATCCTAGAAAATGACCAAAACAACCACAATACCCCCGAAAAATTTTAAAATGATCAAACACCGTTGAAACCTCCAAAATAGGCAAAATACCATTGGAAACTCTGTAAATGATCAAAAATAACCCTAAACTAAGCTAAAATACCCCCAATTTTTCATATTTTTGGGGTGGTTTGGTCGGTTTTAAGTTGTTTTGCACAGCCTGGCAGATTTTAGGGCATTTCGCACATTTTTATAGTGTCGACATGTATTTTTTTAATCATTTTAGATGTTTAGGGTAATTTAGTCATTTACGAGATACCGAGACTTGACTGCATATTCTAACCTATTAAGGGTATTTACGTGATTTTTGAAGTTTTGGGGTTATGACGCTATTTTAGTCAGTTAAGAGGTTTCAAAAGATTTTTTTTTTTGAAATTTTTTTATTTGGGGGGTATTTTAGTGATTTTGGGTGTATATTTGCCGTTCTAGTGATTTTCAGAGTATTGTTTTTATCAAAAAAAATTATTTTACCTACTTTAAACACACCAAAACATCTAAAATGATCCCTAAGTATGACAAAAATGACTAAAAACCACCACGAATGTCCAGAATACCTAAAACCTTAGAAAATGACTAAAACGTCCCTAGAAGAACCACAATACCGTCGAAAACTTTTAAAATGACCAAAACACCACCGAAACCTCAAAAGTAAGCAAAATACCTTCGAAATCTCTAAAAAGACCAAAATACCCCCAAACTAAGCCAAAATACATTCAATTTTTTAGATTTCGGCGGTATTTCGATCTGTTTCAAGCTGTTTTGCCCATTTTAGAGGATTTTAGGGCGTTATGATCATTTTAACAATGTTGAGGGGTATTTCTTTTATCCTTTTAGATGTTTAGAACATTTTGGTCATTCATGTGGTATTGAGATTTGACTGCTCATTCTAGCTATTTTTGCGGTATTTCGGTCATTTTTTATGTTTTGGGGTTATTTTAGAGGTTTTAGAGATTTTAAGGCTATTTTGGTCAATTAAGAGATTTGGGGGGGGGGGTTGGACATTTTGTGGTTTTAAGGGTATTTTGGTGATTTTTGGGATATAATGGGGGGGATTCTAGCATTTTACCCTCATTTTAAAAAAAAATTTGGCAACATACCCCTATTTTGAAACCATGTAGGTCATGCCCTGTTGTGAAACTCGATTTCCTCAAAATCGAGTTTTAATGAAGAACTCGATTGGTTTAAAATCGAGTTATGACTGATAAAGCTTAATATATATATATATATATATATATATTATGGAACTTAAGTTCATGGAATTCGAGTTCCATTGAAAACGCCGCTACAGGTGTTACTAAATGCTGCTATAGGTATGGAACTCGAGTTCCATGCACTTTTTTTTTTTTTTTTTTTAAAGTTTGATTGCCCCATACTCGATTTTCTACCAATCGATCATTGAAACTCGATTTTAATAAAATCGAGTTTCAAAACAGGAGCATAAACTTAGATAGTTTGAACACAAGAGCATATTTCCAAATATTTTGAAAAATAAGGGTAAAATGCTAGAATCTCCAGTATAATAGCCATTATAGTGACTTTGATGGTATGTTTTTGTAAAAAAAAATTATTTTACCCGTGAGAATTACCAAAGTATCAAAGAACCTATAAATACAGCAAAACATCTAAAATGACCCCTTTAAATTGCCAAAATGAATAAAATGCTCCACGAATGCCCAAATTATCCAAAAACAAATGACCAAAACGCCCCCAAAATGACCACAATACCCCTGAAAACTTTTAAAATGATCAAAACACTGTCATAATCTCCAAAATAAGCAAAATACCATCAAAACCTCTGTAAATAATCAAAATAACCCTAAACTAAGCCAAAGTACCCCTAATTTTTCAAATTTTTCAGGTACTTTGGTCGGTTGCTCATATGTAGGGATATCAAATTTGTAAATATTATTTCGAGTGAGGATGAGAGCATGTGATCATCAAAGCATATGAGCATGGAATTTTCAAAGCATGTGAGTATCAGAGCATATGATTAAAGCATTGGACCATGGGAGCATGTGATTATCAAGGCATGCGAACATGGGAGCATGTAACATATGAACAATCAAACATGTGAGCATTCAAGCGTGTCATTAACCAAGCTTGTGATCATGTGAGTATGGGAACATATGATCATCGAAGCATGTAATCATTAACACATGTGAGTATCGGAGCATTTGATTATCAAATGCATTTGACTAAGGGAAAATGTTATTATCAAATAATTTAACCCTAGGAGAATGTGATTATCAATGCATGTGAACATGGGAGCATGTGGTAGTCAAAGCATGTGAACGTATGAGTGATTAAACATGTGAGCCTCCAAGCATGTGATCATGTGAGCATATGATTATCGAAGCATGTTGACCTGTGATCATATGATTATCGAAGCATGAGAACGTAGGAGCATGTAATCATTAAAGCATGTGAACATCAAAGCAAGTGAACATAGGAACATGTGGCCATCAAAGTAGGCATGTGAGCATGTGATTATACAAGCACATGAACATTTAAGTATCCAAATAAATATATATTTTACCTTTCAATCACATTAGCATCCAACTACATGAGCACATCGACCTCCAAGCATATAGACATCTTCATCCAAGTGTGGGTACATATGGATACAAAGAAAGGGTTGATGGAGAATGAAAATTAATGAATACGCCTTATGAAGTAGTTACACTTAATTGAATATGTGTAGTTACATTTAATTGAACATGTGGGAATTTCAGAATGTGTACAAGCATGTGAGCATTAGATTATACAAGCATGTTAGCATACAAGCATTAAACAACCAAGTACACATACCTCTTATTATCATATCACCTTCGCATTCAAGCATTTTCGTCAAACATTTGGGCACACAAACGTCCAACTGCTTGTTCACTTAAGCCTCCAAGCATATAGGCATATCATAGTCCAAGTGTGCGCACATGTGTGTGGATATTAAATATATGAACACTGATGCATTTGAGCATTGGAGCATAGAATCATCAAAGCATACGATCATGGGATCATCAAAGCATGTGAGTATAGGAGAAGGTCAGAAGGTCATTATCAAAGCATTTGACCTTAAGAGCATGTGATTATCAAGACAAGTGAAGGTGTGAGCAATCAAACATGTAAGCATCCAGGCATGTGAGCATACGATCATCAAAGCATGAGAACATAGAAGCATATAATCATCAAAGCTAGTGAAAATTAGCCTCCAAACATATAGATATATCGTCATCCAAGTGTGGGCATGTGGATACAAAAAAAAGGGTTGATGCTTATTGAGAATTAATAAATAATTTTTATGAAGGAGATACACTTAATTGAACATGTGAGAATTTAAAGATAAGAGTGTACAAGCATATGAACATGAGAGCAGACGAGCATATAAGCATTTAAGCAACTAAGTACGCATACCTCTTGCCATCCGCCCAATCACTTTAGCTTCCAATCACAATCCACAAAGCATTTGAGCGCAAGAACGTCCAACTGCAAGCATGTGAAGGTGTAAGCAATCAAACATGTGAGCATCCAAGCATGTGAGAATGTGAGTGTAGGACCATATGATCATCAAAGCATGTAAACATGTGAGCATACGATCATCAAAGCATGTGACACATGTAATCATCAAAGCAAGTGAAAATTAGCCTCCAAGCATATAGATATATCATCATCCAAGTGTGGGCACGTGGATACAATGAAAGGGTTGATGCTAATTGAGAATTAATAAATAATTTTTATAAAGGAGATACACTTAATTGAACATGTGAGAATTTAAGAATGAGAGTGTACAAGTATGTGAGCATGAGAGCAGACAAGCATTTAAGCAACTAAGTACACATACCTCTCGCTGTCCGCCCAATCACAATCCACAAAGCATTTGAGCGCAAGAACGTTCAACTGCAAGTTCACTTAAGCATCCAAGCATACAAACAAATCATCATCCAAGTGTGTGCTCGTGTGTGTATATCAAATTTCTAAATATTGATGTAAGTGAGCATGGGAACATGTGATAATCGAATCAAATGAGTATGGCATCATCAAAGCATGTAAGTCAGGGAGCATGTGATCATCCAAGCGTGTGGATATCAAACTTGTAAATATTATTGCGAGTGAGCATAGGAGCTTGTGATTATTGAAGCATATGAGCATGAGATCATCAAAGCATGCAAGTATTAGAGCATGTGATTATCAAAGAATTTGACCCTAAGAGCATGTGATTGATTATCAAGGTATCTGAATGTGGGAGCACGTGATAGTCAAAACATGTGAACGTATGAGCAATTAAACATGTAAGCCTCCAAGCATGTGATCATATGAAAATGGGAGTATATGATCATCAAACCATGTAGACATGTAAGCATATGATCATCGAAGCAAAAGAACATAAAAGCATGTATCATTAAAGCATGTGAACATAGGAACATGGGACCATCAAAGTAGACATGTGAGCATGTGATCAACAAAGCAAGTGATTATACAAGCGCATGATCATTTAAGCATCCAATTAAATATATATCTTACCGTCCAATCACATTATCATTTCAACACGATCATCAAAGCATGTGAATGCAAGAGCGTGTAACTAAAAGAGTACATCAGCCTCCAAGCATATATACATCACCATCCAAGTGCGGACACATGTGGATACGAAGAAAAGGTTGATGCTAAATGAGAATTAATGACCAAGTATACTGAAGTAGTTTCACTTAATTGAACACGTGAGCATTTAAGAATGAGTGTACAAACATGTTATCATTAGAACATACAAGCATATATTGATGTTGCTGAGTAGGAATTAAAGATTCACCTTATACCATGTCTTCGTCACGTGACTTTTACTCGAGTTTTACTCAGCATTTTTGTTTAATAAAGAGATGTGCATTAAGAACCTCTTTGGCATTATCTAACTTTATCAGTAGGTTTTTTGGCTGTTGCTTTTACAATTACTAGTTGCAAACCTACGCAATATATGAGAATAATTAATTATTTTGTAATTGTAATATAATGAATAATTTGTTTTCTAAAATCTATTCAACATAATTTGATCTCCTTAAAAATTAAACAATTCTTTTTTTTGACTTCAAACCAGTAAACCACATCATCGCAACAGGCCCTAAGCTCGAGGGGAAAACTTTGCACATCAAGGTTTCGTTCTTGGAATAAACTGCCATGCATTGGTTAAAATGACTCATGTGCTCCACTGGGTCTGTTCTGCCATTGTAAATGGTGAAACTTGGTTGTGTGAAACGGCAAGGAAGTTTTCCTTTCACAATCCGACGCGTGAAAGGTGATTTGGAAAGTTGGTGCAACGCCTTTCCCATGGCATCACTGCCCAAGCCTCTGGAAGGAGACTTCTTGCTCACTTTGTCGTGACGATTTCTTGTTTGGTATGAGAAAGTTTCACTAGGAGGGGTTCTTGACCTGGGCCTATAACCCCAAGTGCTGGAAGGGATCTTCGTGTTGGGACCCCAAGGATTTTGCCTACTCTGGGAGTCGTCAGAGGAATGATCAGACACAGAAGGTGCTCGTTTTCGTTTCGTATGACGTAACTTCCTCTTTAAGTGGTCAATCTATCTCTGCATGGCCCTAGCATCATTTTTCGGAGTATTCTGCTTTCGCCTAGCGAGTGATTTCCAGCAGTGCGCCCTGTATGCACACTGCCCTCTCAGTCTCCTATCTGTCCCAAGTGCTGGAAGGGATCTTCGTGTTGGGACCCCAAGGATTTTGCATGGTGGGGACCTGAACTTTTCTATCACGTTATTTGCGTCAGAACACAGGATCCCCACAGACGGTGCCAATTGTAAGGACACAAATAGTGCTGGACCTCAGTTGTTCCTTCGGAACCAGCCCAAAGGGCCTGAGATAATGAATTTTTAGAGAGTGGGTTTCGAATCTAGGTCTAGGGACACTGGATAACATGAAAGTTAAGATAGATCACAAAACACATGCATAATACTAGTACGTAGGTAAATTCTCTTATATATTGTAAAGTGAAACCGAACCAAGGTATAAGTAACAACCTTGACCCAATGATTATAAATGAATCATGCCAAAAGGAAAGAACCCCATAAGTTCACAGTTTTTTTTTAAGAACCAAAGGAAGAGAAAGCTTCGCCTTTTCCTATCAGGAATGATGCCAATGATAGTCTTGTATTCTCTCTTACAGTTCTCTCTTATGTCTCTCCTCCCCCCCTCTGTTTCTTCTCCCCTCGCCTTTTATAGGCCTTCCTTCTTCTTCCTTTTTTCTCTGCGTGTAGATCAAATGCTTCTCCTAGATACTTGTCTCATCACATCTTTCTACCAAAGACTTTGGCGGTAGGTATAAGGCTGAACTCCAACACTCAGGCGTCACTTCTCTATTAATGCGGCCAGAGAAGTAGGTACAGAGCCTTCAATACGGTGGTGGTAGTTTTATCCTTGATATTTCCTGTCACTTCTCCTTGTCTCCTACCCTTGTTTTCCTAGCCTTTGCGTTCAAGGTCTTCAGTATTGATGCCCTTGAACTGCTAGATCACTCTTCTCGTCCTCGGCTACCTATGGCCGAGGACGTTACCATCCTCAGACATCATGCCTCAGGATGGTCTGCCCAGATATGGCTTCTTTCTTCTATCACGTTACTCCACAGGCGGATCTTTTCATGTCCTCGGACCTCCAATACCGTAAGGTTGGGCTTTCAACCCTATAAGAGCTCTTAGGCTGGCCCAATACATCTCTTGGGCCTATTGGCCCTACAATAGCCCCTCGAGATTCTCATTTCTACTTCTTTGGGAGGAATGAGAATTTCGACACACGTACCTTGGACAGCATGCTACTGACATTTCGGTATGCAGAACGCGCTCCCATTAAATGTTGGCGGCTCCTTGTTCCCTACTTTCAACCACGCGATGCCCATCCAACGGATGAGCGTTGGGTAGGGGTGTAGGCGGGAGATTTCCCGTTTTAAAAGCAACTATTTAAAAATTGTTTTTATGCCTTTTGCACTTTTTAAAAAGAACAAATTAGAATATCTTTTGAATTTATTGCCATGTCATGGAATTTCCCAACTTTAATTACTTAGAAATTTTAAGAATCTGAAACAATGAAATATTTATTCAAAAATTGATATTAGAAAGAAATTTAGATTAATAAGTATAAAATCAAAAGAACTTGACATTGACTAAAATAAGATAATTAGATGCATTGATTCGGTGAGTTTTGAATACAGGTTTAGTTCAGGGTATGAAGTAGGTGAGTTTTGAATATAGGTTTTGAATATGGGTTTTGAGGAGCTTTCAATGTGTTTATAGTTTGAAAAGAAGTTCATGCAAATGATTGCATATGCCTGTGCCCTGTATGATTACACACTATTATAATGTTTACAAATTTCATTATAAAAAAAATTAGGATAAGGCATGTTTAGTTATATAAAAAATGTTTGTTGCAATGAAAATCTTTGTGGTAATAAATTTGATATTGTTGCTATTTAGACCCATTATCCATCTTGCTATTCATTTATTTTATTCTGGATTGTAGTGGAGTAAAAGAAAAAGGAAAACATTTGATTAATGATGCGAACCCCAATCGACACGCTTTGAGACCCAACAACAATATTGGAATATTTACCCAGGAATGCTAAAATTCAGATTTTTTATTGAACCCTGACCCAACGTTTATAAGTGAAACGCGAACCAAAGGTATAAGTAACAAACCTTGACCCAATGATTATAAATGAATCACGAATCGAAGGTATAAAGTTTGAACGCCAAAAGGAAGAATCCCTGATAAGTTCACAATTTTTTTTTAAGAACCAAAGGAAGAGCAAAGCTTCACCTTTTTTGGTTTTTTATTCAATAATATATCAAAAAACGTTTACAGACGTAAGGGCCTATTTAAAGGCTCCATAAAACTTGACAGACAAGAAAATATATTCTAAAATAATTCTTAATTGATACCTAACCATATCAGGAATCAGATTTGACCTAAAAGCATTAAATGCACCTAAAAACAAGGAAATAAACCACTTAAACCTAAAAAAAACGTGCTAAATAATAAAAACCCTAAATTCAGGTAAATTTAGTCTGAAACAGCAGCTCCAGAATAGGAAAAAAACTCCATTAACTGATATTGAGCTAGAAAGTCAATCAGCCATTAATCCACGCCCTAAATCACTCCAAATTAAGTCAGATCAGCCCTCAATAGCTTGCATTAAATTTATTATGCCTTCATCTTCCTTTGGGCCAAGTTTGGAATGTCTTGCGTTAGAATTAGCCCATTAAGTGCTTTCTTGATATTCTTGGATCTTGCTCTTGTAATAGGCCCAACTGGTACATGCAATAGATCCTTGAATGTTTGTTGGTTCTCATCACCTAATACTTGAGATAAAAACTTTTTTACAAAAAAAAAAAAAAATTACAAATTGTTGACATGGTGAGTGATTATTGGTAAATAGAAACGTGATGTTAGTGGTAAGCTTAGACTAGTTATCGATCTTGTTATTCATTTACGTTTTTTTGGATTGTGATGGAGTAAAAGAAAAAGGAAAATAGTTGATTAAATTTTATATTTCACTCACGTAATCAATTATGATTTTATGAAAATTGCATTCTTGCTTTAAGTGAACTCTTCCCTCTAAACATGACTTCTCTCTCTACCCTTTCTATTTAACTGCTCCTAGTCTACCAAATTGAAAGTACAAAGTTTAATCAATGGTTTCCCACTTTCTTTATGCTCTTTTACTATCTAGATTTTTTTTTTTTGGTTGAATTTACAATCTAGATTATTGAAAGAAAAAAAAAAAAGAAACAGTGATGCATAGAGGCCTTAAATTAAAACAATTTGGGGCTATAATTAACAAAATTAAAACTTTTTTATTATTATTTTATATAGTTCTCTCTATATGTTTTAATTAAATTTAATACTATAAGGATTCCTTATAAATCCTATGATATTTAAACCCTTTATTAAGTTTAATGCTAGATAGGGGTGGCAAAATTGGACATAACTCACAAATCCGACACAACATGACATGACACGTAATTAGTAGGTTATGGGTTGAGACTTAATGGGTTAGTTTTATATCCAGGTTGACACGACTGACCTGTTTAATAAATGGGGTTGGGTTAGTGTTCAACCCATAAAGGAGAAGAGGAATGGGTTGAATGTTTTTCTCGAGCCCACAAACTTCTATCCCCACAAATTGGAAGGAAAAGTAGGCATAAAATGTGTATAATAATTTTTTTTTACTATTTTACCCTTTGAAACTCATTTGACCAAATATGTTATTGGTTTTTATTTATAATAAATGTAATATGAACAATATAGTAAATCCAACTAAACCATTTTTTTTCTCCTCTCATTATTCTTTGTAGCCAAACAAAGGAAATTCATATTTATTTTTTACCCTTCCACATTTATTTCCTCTTTACCAAACATACATGATGGAAAACTAAAATATTTTGTATTCTCTCACCTTTCTATCTTCTTACTTTTCCATCTTCCTAACCAAATAAATTTGTATATAATTGCTAAAAAAGTGACTGGAAAATGGCTGAAAAGAAAACTTAACTAACCATCGTTATAGTTTCAAAAATTGAAATATTTCAATAATATTACTAATAATATGATTTATGTGTTGATTTGTTACAAAACTCACAGAGAAGAGTGTCATTTTTGTTAAGGTTTGGAGCGAAGTTAATTTCATTCCTAAAACTCTAAGATTTTTTTTTTTGTAATATACTCCAAATATATATATATATATATAAATATGGTTTCCCCTCTTTACTAATTAAAAAAAAAAAACATTTGTCTTTACTCGAAGAAATCAGAATTTTTTTTATTTATATGTTAGTTTTATCATTTTACACTTTTTAATGTGTCCAATCTCTATACCTATGGTCTTGAAAGATGATTCTTTCCCTTTATTTATATATTTTTCCTTTTGAAAAAAATTTCTATAAACTATTTGTTGAGTTGTAAATGAATCTAACTGTGGGTGGATGGACAGAGCCCCGCCTAGACCAAATTCAAGTCGATACCCATAAATATGTGGCCTAAACCATGTGTCATAAAAAATACAAACAACGTGGAGATTATAAATGAGAAATATAAGTCATAGAAATGCAATAAAAATGATAAATATTCAAAAGTCCTATTTGGTCCACTTTGGTCCTATTAGGTCTATTTTTTATTCTTTTGTCCACTTTGGTTATATTTGGTCGATGTTGGTCCTATTGGTTCCAATCGGTCCAAATTGGTCTTATTTTGTCCTATTCGGTTCACATTGGCTATATTCAATCCACTTTCATTCTATTTGGTTCATATTGGTCCTATTCAGTTAATACTGTCCACTTCAATTGACATTGGTCCTATTTGGTCTACTATGCTCCTATTTGGTCCATATGTTCACTTTGGTCCTAATCTATCTGCCGGTTCTTATTCGGTCCTATTAGACCTTGTTCCCATTTTGTCATATTTTGTCCACTTTGGTCCACTAGTGTCCACTTCGATCCATTTTAATGCACATAAGGAAATTCGGTCCTTACCTTGCTTGTATCTGATCACATACAGAAATGTTTCAATGAATTCCACCCACTTGGCGTGGCATTTGTTCAACCTTTGCCATTCTTTCAAATACTTCAAAGATTCATGATCTGTGTGAATCACAAATTCTTTTAGCCATAGGTAGTGTTGCCAATTTTTCAAAGCCCCTTACCAAGGCATACATCTCCTTATCATAAATGGGGTAATTTAGGGCTGCCCACCCAACATTTCATTGAAATAAGCAACTGGACGGCCTTCTTGTATCAAAACAGCTCCAATACCTATTCCTGAAGCATCACACTCAATTTCAAAAATTTTAGCAAAGTTAGGTAAAACAAGCAAAGGTGCAATTGTTAACTTTTCTTTGATCTGATTAAATGCCTTTTCTTGTTCTTTCCCCCACTTAAACGACAATTTTTTCTTGATGACTTCAGTAAGAGGGGCGGCTAAGCTACTAAAATCATGCACAAGCTTTTCCTCGTCCACTTTAGTAAGAGAGGTGGCTAGGCGTTGGCCACTCTTGGATTGCCTTCACCTTTTCCTCGTCCACCTCAATTCCTCTTTTACTAACAACAAAACCAAGAAACACAAGCTTACCCGTACAAAAGGTGCACTTTTTGAGGTTAGCAAACAATCTTTCTTTCCTTAGAATTTTCAAAACAGATTTCAAATGCATTACATGTTCTTCCAAATTTTTGCTATAAATTAGGATATCATCAAAATACACAACTACAAATAAATGCACGCAAAACATGGTTCATCAAACGCATAAAAGTGCTTGGAGCATTAGTTAAGCCGAAAGGCATCACTAACCACTCATACAAACCATATTTCGTCTTAAAAGTAGTTTTCCATGTTAGGATATGTTTCCTTAAATCCTATTGTATAATACTATGTATGACATTATGTATGACTTAATGTTGTGTTTAATAAATTTGTTTATTTTTATCTAAAATAATGGCAACATGAATATTTGGACATTATCATATAGTCCATGAAATGCATAGTATGTGATTTATGTGAAAAGTTACAGAAGATATAAATCATAAGTTCTTTGTAAACTCAGAATTTGTAGTTCGTATTTGGTGATGAAATTAGGTATTTCATCTGCGAAGACTATAACGTATCAACTAAGATGATTTGTCTTGATCATGGAAGTGGAGACTTCTAGTTGATATGTTGATATGTTTTAAGAGTTAAGACATATTGAATTGGACCGTTGTGAGATTTATTATTCTCCTAACAACTGTTAAATGAATAATAAATCTCACGACTTTTATTTGCATGAACTCTTAAGCCTGAGAGAATAATAGACCTAATCATGATGTGTAGGTTGCTTTGATATATCAAGAGTGAGATCTAAAGTAATGATCAAAACCTCAGTATATTGGGCAACTACATTTAGTGTTGATGGAACATATATTCTCAAGATGGAATTCATAATCTCTTAACAGAGATATAAAATATTCCCTTGAGATAAGTTTAATGGGTTTGGTTATTCAGAGAGTTGGGCCCAACCACTTTGGTAAGAAATTACTAAAGTATATATATTTTTGGGAGCTGGGTGCACAATTTTAACCTAGTGCACGAAATAAATAAATAAATAAATAAATAAGAACGATGAATGAAGAACACTAAAGGAGCAAGATACGATGATAACAGGAAATAAGAAAATAAAGGGATAGAAAACTGATTTTAGAACCTGTGCTCTGATACCAAATGATGCGAACCCCAATCGACACGCTTTGAGACCCAACAACAATATTGGAATATTTACCCAGAAATGCTAAAATTCAGATTTTTTATTGAACCCTGACCCAACGTTTATAAGTGAAACGCGAACCAAAGGTATAAGTAACAAACCTTGACCCAATGATTATAAATGAATCACGAACCAAAGGTATAAAGTTTGAACGCCACAAGGAAGAATCCCTGATAAGTTCACAGTTTTTTTAAGAACCAAAGGAAGAGCAAAGCGTCACCTTTTCTGATTTTTTATTCAATAATCTATGAAAAAATGTTTACAGACTTAAGGGCCTATTTAAAGGCTCCATAAAACTTGACAGACAAGAAAATATATTCTAAAATAATTCCTAATTGATACCTAACCATATCAGGAATCAGATTTGACCTAAAAGCATTAAATGCACCTAAAAACAAGGAAATAAACCACTTAAACCTAAAAAAACGTGCTAAATAATAAAAACCCTAAATTCAGGTAAATTTAGTATGAAACAGCAGCTACAAAATAGGAAAAAAACTCCATTAACTGATATTGGGTTAGAATGTCAATCAGCCATTAATCCACGCCATAAATCACTCCAAATTAAGCCAGATCAGCCCTCCATAGCTTGGATTAAATTTATTATGCCTTCATCTTCCTTTGGGCCAAGTTTGAAATGTCTTGCGTTAGAATCAGCCCAAATCTCTTGAATCAGCCCATTAAGTGCTTCCTTGATATTCTTGGATCTTGCTCTTGTAATAGGCCCAACTGGTACATGCAATAGATCATTGAATGTTTGTTGGTTCTCATCATTTGTTTGTTGGTTCTCATCACTTCCTCAACATTCCGCCATGGAACACGCCCACCTTGCTGCCTGTTGTGGATGTCATGTTTCAGGCCTCTAGGAGTTCCCGCTTCTACCCTATCCAATCTTTCATGAATAGGTTCAATTTCAGCCTTCAACATACGCCTCATCTCCTCTAGCAGTGCTTGCATTTTGAGGTTCTGATCTTTGGTTGTCGAAGTTCTTTGGTTGTGTCTTCTTTTTGATTATTTGCCAGGTTTAAAATCTGCAAAACAACGTTAGAATCCTCACAGGCCCTCCCTCTCATGTTTCACTCAAGAATTGATACACTCGCACTCGTGTTTTCACTCTAAACGGCTTTTACCCTTTAATGGTCTCACACACTCTTGCCTTCAAGAAACTAATTCAAAATAATCCAGCAGTAATTTAAAATGAGAAACAACCAAAACTCATCAAAAAGGTCAAGAATTTTTGAATAAGGTGAAGAACAAGATTTAGAAATTTTTTTTTTTGTTCTTTTTTTTGTTTTTTTTTTCTGAGCAAGGAACAGGAAATAGAATGAAAATAAAAGATGGTCAAACTTATCTTAGACCAAAGCTCTGATACCAAATGATATGAACTCCACCAACAATTGTGATGAAACTCAATAACAATGATGGTTTGGAACCCCAAGATCGTGTAGACAAGATTTGTTGAGCCTTGACCCATCACCTAACCAGATGAAAAACCAAGACTATGATGGACTGAAATGCTACACCAAGAATTCCTAAGAAACTCTCAAGAATCAAGGTGATAAGTTTGGTTGTTTGAACGCCACAAGATTAATTTGATAAGTTCAAGAGTTATTTTAAGAACCAAGAGGAACACAAGACCTCACAAGGAGAATAGTTTTCTGAAAACCAAAAAATTAAATTTAAAATTCGTACTACCCATCTATATACCTGGAACAACCCTCCAAGAATAGGCAAAGTCATAATTACAGTTTTAAAAACAGCACAAAAAATTAACCTAAACAAGTTCCCACGTTTTTTTGGATTCTTGGACATTTAAAGGCAGCCAAACATAGCTAATTAGCCTCTTTAATTGCTTTGGTGACATCCAAGCCTTAATTATTATTTGAGCCCATCTTGGTCTTTTCAGAATCAACCCAATTCTCTTGGACTAGCCCATTAGTGCTTCCTTGAAACGTTTGGCTCTAAGTCTTATAATTGGGCCACTAAGAAGTGTCAAAGGGTCATGTGCAAATTCAACTCCATTTCTACGTTTATGATCAGCATGATCAGCTACTTGATTTGCATCAGAAATCGTTGCAACTAATCAAAATAACCCTAAACTAAGCTAAAATACCCCCAATTTTTCAGATTGTTGGGGTGCTTTGGTCGGTTACAAGTTGTTTTGCGCAGTCTAGCAGATTTTATGGCATTTTGCACAATTTTACAGTGTCGACGTGTATTTTTTTAATCATTTTAAATGTTTAGGTCACTTTACTCATTTACGAGGTATCGAGACTTGACTGTTTATTCTAACTGTTAAGGGTATTTTTGTGATTTTAGAAGTTTTGGGGTTATTAAATGGTTGTTTTAGAGATTATGACGCTATTTTGGTCTGCTAAGAATTTTCAAGCGATTTTTTTTTGGGAAATTTTTTGGTTTTATGGGTATTTTGGTGATTTTGGGTGTATATTTCCCATTCTAGTGATTTCCAGGGTATTGTTTTTATAAAAAAAAATTATTTTACCTGTGAGAATTTCAAAAATATTACAAAAACTTTAAATACACCAAAACATCTAAAATGACCCCCTAAGTACTGCAAAAATGACAAAAAACTACCATGAATGTCCAGAATACCTAACCCTAGAAAATGGCCAAAACGTCCCCAAAAGAACCACAATACCCTCGAAAACTTTTAAAATGACCAAAACACCATCGAAACCTCAAAAATAAGCAAAATACCATAGAAATCTCTAAAAATGACCAAAATACCCACAAACTTAGCCAAAATACATTCGATCTGTTTCAAGTTGTTTTGCCCATTTTAGAGGATTTTAGGGCGTTATGCTCATTTTAGCAATGTTGAGGGATATTTTTTTTTTAATCCTTTTAGATGTTTGGTGCATTTTGTTCATTAATGAGGTATTGAGATTTGACAGCTCATTTTAGCCGTTTTTGGGTTATTTTGGTCATTTTTGCTATTTTGGGGGTTATTTTAAAGGTTTTAGAGATTTTAAGGCTAATTTGGTCAATTAAGAGTTTTGGGAGGTTTTTTTTTGGACATTTTGTGGTTCTGAGAGTATTTTGGTGATTTTGGGGGTATAATGGCCATTATAGTGATTTCGAGGATATGTTTTTGTCAAAAAAAATTATTTTAACCGTGAGAATTATTAAAGTATCAAAAAACGTATAAATACTGCAAAACATCTAAAATGACTTCCTAAAACTGCCAAAATGAATAAAATGCTCAACAAATGCCCAAAATATTTAAAAACCTTAGAAAATCACCAGAACGCCCCCAAAACAACCACAATACCCCAGAACACCTTTAAAATGATCAAAACAACGTCGAAACCTCCAAAATAAGCAAAATACCCTTGAAACCCCTGTAAATAGTCAAAATAACCCTAAACTAAGCCAAAATAAAACCAATTTTTTAGATTTTTCGAGTACTTTGGCCGGTTGCAAGTTGTTTTGCACTGTCTAGCGGATTTTCGAGAATTTTGCTCATTTTTACAGTGTCGATGTGTATTTTTTAATCATTTTAAATGTTTAGGGCACTCTAGTCATTTACGAGATAACGAGACTTGACCGCTTATTCTAACCGGTTAAGGGTATTTTTGTAATTTTAGAAGTTTTGGGATTGTTAAATAGTTGTTTTAGAGATTATGACGCTATTTTGGTTAGTTAAGAGGTTTCAAGAGATTTGTTTTTGGATATTTTGTCATTTTAGGGGTATTTTGGTGATTTTTTGTGTATATTTTGCCATTCTAGTGATTTCTAGGGTATTGTTCTTATCAAAGAAAAATTAATTTACCAGTGACCAAAAACGTCCCTAGAAGAACCACAATACGTTAATGAAAACTTTTCAAATGACCAAAACTTTATCGAAACATAAAAAATAAGCAAAATAACTTTGAAATATCTACAAATGACTAAAATACCCCCGAACTATGCCAAAATACATTCGATATTCTAGATTTCAGCGATATTCGGTCAGTTTCAAGCTGTGTTGCCAATTTTCGAGGATTTTAGTGCTTTATGCTCATTTTAGCAATGTCGAGGGGTGTTTTTAATCCTTTTAGATGTTTGGCGCATTTTGGTCATTCATGAGGTATTGAGATTTGACTGCTCATTCTAGCAGTTTTAAGGGTATTTTGGTCATTTTTGATGTTTTGGGGTCATTTTAGAGGTTTTGGGGTCATTTTAGAGGTTTTAGAGATTTTAAGGCTATTTTGGTCAAATAAGAGGTTTTGGGGTTTTTTTTTTGGACATTTTGTGGTTCTAAGGGTATTTTGGTGATTTCGGGAGTATAATGACCATTATAGTGATTTCAAGGGTATATTTTTGTCAAAAAATATTAGTTTACCCGTGAGAATAACCAAAGTATCAAAATATGTATAAATACAGCAAAACATCTAAAATGACCCCCTTAAACTACCAAAATGAATAAAATGCTCAACAAATGCCCAAAATATACAAAACTTTAGAAAATGACCAAAGCGCCCCTAAAACGACCACAATACCTTCGAAAACTTTGAAAATGATCAAAACACCGTCGAAACCTCCAAAATAAGCAAACTACCATCGAAACTTTTGTAAATAATCAAAATAACCCTAAACTAAGCCAAAATACAATCAATTTTTCAGATTTTTCGGGTACTTTGGTCGGTTGCAAGTTGTTTTGCACAGTCTAGCGGATTTTAGGGCATTTTGCTCATTTTTACAGTGCCGACGTGTATTTTTTAATCATTTTAAATGTTTAGGGCACTTTGATCATTTACGAGGTATCGAGACTTGACTGTTTATTCTAACCGGTTAAGGGTATTTTCATGATTTTAGAAATTTTGGGGTTATTAAATAGTCGTTTTAGAGATTATGACACTATTTTGGTCAGTTAAGAGGTTTTGAGAGATTTTTTTTGGGACATTTTGTTGTTTTATGGGTATTTTGGTGATTTTGGGTGTATATTTGCTATTCTAGTGATTTCCAGGTTATTGTTTTTATTATTAAAAAAAAAAACTATTTTACTTGTGAGAATTTTTAAAATATTGGAAAAACTTTAAATACACCAAAACATCTAAAATGACCCCTACGTGTTGCAAAAATGACTAAAAACCACCACGAATATCCAGAATACCTAAAACCCAAAAAAATGACCAAAACGTTCCCAGAAGAACCACAATACCCCTTGAAAACTTTTAAAATGACCAAAACACCATCGAAACCTCAAAAATAAGCAAAATAACTTCAAAATCTTTAAAAATGACCAAAATACCCCCAAACTAAGCCAAAATACATTCGATTTTCTAGATTTCGGCAGTATTTCGATCTGTTTCAAGTTGTTTTGCCCATTTTCGAGGATTTTAGGGGGTTATGATCATTTTAGCAATGTCGAGGGTTATTTTTAATCCTTTTAGATGTTTGGGGCATTTTGGTCATTCATGAGGTATTGAGATTTGACTTCTAACTCTAGCCGTTTTAGGGGTATTTTGGTCATTTTTTATGCTTTGGGGTCATTTTAGAGGTTTTAGAGATTTTAAGGCTATTTTGGTCAATTAAGATGTTTGAGGGGTTTTTTTTTTGGACATTTTGTGGTTTTGAAGGTATTTTTATGATTTTGAGAGTATAATGACCATTATAGTGATTTCGAGGGTATGTTTTTGTCAAAAAAAATTATTTTACTTGTAAGAATTACCCAAATATCAAAAACCTATAAATACAGCAAAAAATCTAAAATGACCCCCTTAAAATGCGAAAATGAATAAAATGCTCCACGAATGCCGAAAATATCCAAAAACCCTAGAAAATGAACAAAACGCCCCCAAAACGACCACAAAACCCCCGAAAACTTTTAAAATGATCAAAACACCATCGAAATCTCTAAAATAAGCAAAATACTATCGAAACTTCTGTAAATAATCAAAATAACCCTAAACTAAGCCAAAATACCCCCAAATTTTCAGATTTTTGGAATATTTTGGTCGGTTTCAAGTTGTTTTGCATAGGCTAGCGAGTTTTAGGGCATTTTTCTCATTTTAACACTGTCGATGTGTTTTTTTTAATCATTTTAGATGTTTAAGGCACTTTGGTCATTTACGAGGTATCGAGACTTGACTACTTATTCTTACCGGTTAAGGGTGTTTTTGTGATTTTAGAAGTTTTAGGGTTATTAAATGGTTGTTTTAGATATTATGATGCTATTTTGGTCAGTTATGAGGTTTCGAGAGATTTTTTTTTGGACATTTTGTCGTTTTAGGAGTATTTTGGTGATTTTGAGTGTATATTTGCCGTTCTTGTGATTTCCAGGGTAATATTTTTATCAAAAAAAAATTATTTTACCTATAAGAATTTTTAAAATATTTGAAAACTTTAAATACACCAAAGCATCTAAGATAATCAAAATGCCCCCAAAACGACCACAATACCCCCAAAAACTTTTAAAATGATCAAAACACTATCGAAACCTCTAAAATATGCAAAATACCATCGAAACATTGAGAGCATACAAGCATATAAGAATTTAAGCACCCAAGTATGCATACCTCTAATCTCTCAATCACCTCAACATTTAAGCACAATCGTCAAAGTATTTGAGAGAACGAATGTCCAAATATACAATAAAAAATGTGCAATTAAAATACATGTGAGTATGCGATTATTAGAGCAGCTCAACATAGGAGTAGGTAATTATCAAAGTGCCCAAGCATATGAGCATGAAGACATACAGGAAAGTGGGCAAGTCATCATTAAAACAAGCAAACATGGGAGAAAATGATCATCGAGATATGTGAATATAGAAGCATGTGATTAACAAAGCATATGAACATAGGAGCATGTGATCATCAAAGCAAGTATACATATGAGTATGTTATTATCAAAGCAAGTAGATATGTAGGCTAGTTATTAAGAATATGATCATAAAAGAATGTGATAATGAGAGCGTACAAACATGTAAGCACCCAAGTAATCTCCCAATCAACTCAGTATTTAAGTACAATTGTCAAAGTATCTGAGTGCACGAACGTGCAAATAAACGATCACTTTAGCCTTCAAGCCTAAAGACATTTCATCATCTAAGTGTGTGCACATGTGTGTGGATATAAAACATGTGAATATCAATGCATGTGAGCATGCGATCATCGAAGCATTTTAACGTAGGAGTAGGTAATCATCAAAGTGTCCAAGCATAAGAGCATGAAGCCATATAGGCAATTGGACATATGATCATCAAAGCAAGTAGAAATTGGAGTATAAGATCAATGAAACATGTGAACAAAAAAGCTTGTAAGCGTCAAAACATGTGAACATAGAAGTATATAATCATGAAAGTAAGTAGACATGTGAAAATGTTATCAACAAAACAATTACAAATGTGTGCAGATTATCAACAAAGTATGTGAATATACAAGCATGCAATCATGAGAACATAGAGGCATATGCACATTTAAACACCTAAGTACACATACCTCTAATCTCTCAATCACTTCAGCATTCAAGCATAATCATCAAAGCATCTGAACACATGAATGTCCAATTATACATTTACTTTAGCCTTCAAGTTTATGCGCATTTCACCATCCAAATGTGTGCACGTGTGTGAATATAAAAAAATGTGGGAATGTGCTTGTCAAAGTGTTTCAACATAGGAGTAGGTAATCATCAAAGCGTCCAAACATATGAGCAAGAAGGCATACAGGCAAGTGGGTTTGTGATAATCAAAGCATGCAGACATAGGAGCAAAGAATCATGGAGGCATGTGAACATAGAAGCAAGTGAACATAGCTGCTTGTGATCATCAAAACAAGTAGACTTGTGAGCACATTATCATCAAAGCAAGTATATATGTGAACTGGTTATCAATAATGCATGTGAGCATACAAGCATGTGAGTATTTAAGCACCCAAGTACACATATCTCTAATCTCCCAATCACCTGAATATTCAAATACAATCATCAAACCATTTGAGCACATGAACATGCAAATACACGATCACTTTAGCCTCAAGCCTATAAACATTTCATCATCCAAGTGTGTGCACATGTGTGTAGATATAAAAAATTTGAATATCAATGCATATGAGCATGCAATAATTAATGCATTTCAACATAGAAGTAGGTAATTATCAAAGCAACCAAGCATATAAGCTTGAAAGCATACAGGCAAGTGGATATATGATCATCAAAACAAGTAGATATGGGAGCATACGATCATGAACGCATGTGAACACAAAAACATGTGATCAATAAAGCATGCAACATAGGTCCATGTTATCATCCAAGTATGAGAGCATACAAGCGTGTTAGCATTTAAGTACCAAAGTACACATACTTCTAATTTTCCAATCACTTCAGTATTCAAGTACAATCACCAAAGAATTTGAGCGCATGAATGTGCAAACAAACAATCACTTTAGGCTTCAAGCCCATAGATATTTCATCATCAAAGTGTGTGCACACGTGTGTGGATTTAAAAAATGTGAATATCAATGCACCTGAGCACGTGATCAACAAAGCCAGTAGACATGTGAGCATGTCATCATCAAAGCAAGTAGATATGTCGGCTGGCTATCAACAAAGCATGTGAACATACAAGCATGTGATAATGAGAGCATACAAGCATGTAAGCATTTAAACACCCAAGAACACGTACTTTTAATCTCCCAATCATCTCAATATTTAAGTAAAATTGATGAGAACCAACAAACAAATGATGAGAACCAACAAATATTCAAGGATCTATTGCATGTACCAGTTGGGCCTATTACAAGAGCAAGATCCAAGAATATCAAGGAAGCACTTAATGGGCTGATTCAAGAGATTTGGGCTGATTCTAACGCAAGACATTCCAAACTTGGCCCAAAGGAAGATGAAGGCATAATAAATTTAATCCAAGCTATTGAGGGCTGATCTGGCTTAATTTGGAGTGATTTAGGCGTGGATTAATGGCTGATTGACTTTTTAGCTCAATATCAGTTAATGGAGATTTTTTCCTATTCTGGAGCTGCTGTTTCAGACTAAATTTACCTGAATTTAGGGTTTTTATTATTTAACACGTTTTTTTAGGTTTAAGTGGTTTATTTCCTTGTTTTTAGGTGCATTTAATGCTTTTAGGTCAAATCTGATTCCTGATATCGTTAGGTATCAATTAGGAATTATTTTATAATATATTTTCTTTTTTGTCAAGTTTTATGGAGCCTTTAAATAGGCCCTTAAGTCTGTAAACATTTTTTGATAGATTATTGAGTAAAAATCAGAAAAGGTGAGGCTCTGCTATTCCTTTGGTTCTTAAAAAAACTGTGAACTTATCAGGGATTCTTCCTTGTGGCGTTCAAACTTTATACCTTCGGTTCGTGATTCATTTATAATCATTGGGTCAAGGTTTATTACTTATACCTTTGGTTCGCGTTTCACTTATAAACTTTGGGTCATGGTTCAATAAAAAAATCTGAATTTTAGCATTCCTGGGTAAATATTCCAATATTGTTGTTGGGTCTCAAAGCGTGTCGATTGGGGTTCGCATAAAAAATCGTCAAAGCACTTGAGTGCATGAATGCAAATACTTGATCACTTTAGTCCTCAAACTTATAGACATTTCATCATCCATGTGTGTGCACATGTGTGTGGATATTAAGCATGTGAATATCAATGCATGTAAGCATGCGATTATCAATGCATTTCAATATAGGAGTAGGTAATCATCAAAGCGTCTATGAATATGAGCATGAAGGCATAGGCAAGTGGGTATGTGGTCATCAAAGTAAGTGGACACGGGAGCATATGATTATCAAGGCATGTGAACATGGGAGCATGTGATTAACGAAGTCTATAAACATAAGAGTATGTGATCATTAATAAAAGTAGACATGTGAGCATGCTATCATCAAAGCAAGTAGACAAGCATGTGAGCATTTAAACACCTGAGTACACATACCTTTAATCACCTAATCAGCTCAGTATTCAAGCACAATCGTCAAAGCATTTGAGCGCATCAATGAAATACATGATCACTTTAGTCTTCAAACCTATAGACATTTCATTATCCATATGTGTATACATATGTATGGATATCAAACATGTGAATATCAATGCATGTTAGCATACAATCATCAAGGCATTTCAACGTAGGAGATGGCAATCATATAAGCATCTAAGCATATGAGCATGAAGGCATACCAGCAAGTGGGTATGTGATCATCAAAGCAGGTGGACATAGGAGCATACTACTATCGAGACATGTGAATATAAAAGCATGTGATCACCAAAGCCTGCGATTCAAAGAAAGTAGACGTGAGCATGTTATCATCAAAGTAAGTAAGGGCATGTTTGGTACATGTGTTTAAGCACATGTTATCAGTTTTTAAACATCATACGTATTTTCATGAACTTTTTCACATGCATATTTCCAAAAAGCTGAAAACCGTTGTTCAAACACACATACCAAATGGGTCCTAAATATGTGGGCTAGTTATCAACAAAGCATGTGAACATATAAGCATGTGATCATGAGAGCATACAAGTATGTGAGCATTTAAGCACCCGAGTACACATAGCTCTAATCACCAAATCACCTTAGAGCAGGTGGACATAGGAGCATACAATTATAGAGGTATGTGAATAAAGAAGCATGTGATCACCAAAGCTTGTGATTCAAAGAAAGTAGACGTGAGCATGTTATCATCAAAGGAAGTAGATATATGGGCTAGTTATCAACAAAGCATGTGAACATATAAGCATATGAGCATTTAAGCACCCAAGTACCGAATCACCTCAACATTCAACCACAATCGTCAAAGCATTTGAGCACACAAATGTCCACGAATGTCCAACTACACGATCACTTTAGCCTTCAAGCTTATGCACATTTCATCATCCAAGTGTGCAAATTTGTGTGGATATAAAAAATGTCAATATCAATGCATGTGAGCTTGCAATCATTAAAGTATTTCAGCATAAAAGTAGGTAATCATCAAAGAGTCTAAGCATATAAGTATGAAGGCGTACAGGCAAATGGGTATGTGATCATTAAAGTGGGGGAGCATACGATTATAGAGGCACGTGAATATAGACGCATGTGATCACCAAAGCCAGTGAACAAAGGAGTATGTGATCATCAAAGAAAGTAAATATGTGAGCATGTTATCATCAAAGTAAGTAGTTATATGGGCTGGTTATCAACAAAGTATGTGATCATGAGAGCATACAAGTATGTGAGCATTTAAGCACCTAGGCACACATATCTTTAATCTCTCAATCACCTCAACATTCAAGCACAATTAGCAAAACATTTGAGCACATGAATGTCCAACTACACGATCACTTTAGCCTTCAAGCTTATAGACATTTCATAATCCAAATGTGTGCACATGTATCAATATCAAAAATGTGAAAATCAACGCATGCGAGCATGCAATCATTAAATCATTTCAACACAGGAGTATGTAATCATCAAAGCATACAAGCAAGAGAGCAAGGGATCATCAAAGCTCGTAGACATGAGAGCATACGATCATAAAGACATGTGAACATAAAAACATGTGATCAACAAAAGATGTGAACATAGGAGTATATGATCATCAAAGCAGATAGATATGTGGGCTAGTAATCAACAAAGCGTGTGAACCTAGAAGTATGTAATGATGTAAACATACAAGCATGAGAGCATTTAAGCACCCAAGTACAAATACCTCAAATCTCCCATCACCTCAACATTAAAGCAAAATCGTAAAAACATTTAGCACACACACGTGCAAATACAAGATCACTTTAGCCTTCAAGCTTATAGACATTTCATAATCTAATTTGTAAACATGTATGTGGATATCAAAATGTGAATATCAATGCATGTCAGCATGCAATCATCTAAGCATTTCTACATCGAGTAGGTAATCATCAAAGCGTTCAAGCATATGAGCATGAAGACATACAGCCATGTGGGCATGTGATTATCAAAGTAGATAGTCATGTGAGTTTATGATCATCGAAACGTGTGACCAAAAAAGCACGTGACCATTTAAGCATGTGGACATAGAAGTATGTGACAATCAAAGTAAGTAGATATGTGTGAATGTTATCATTAAAGCAATGACAAATGTGTGTTAGCTTATCAACAAAGCATGTGAACATACAAGCATGTAAACATTCAAGCACCCAAGTACACATACCTCCAATCTACTAACCACTTCAACATTCTAGTACAATCATCAAAGCATTTGATTGAATGAACATGCAAATACATGATCACTATAGCCTTCAAACCTATAGACCCTTCATCATTAAGTGCGTGCACATATGTGTGGATATAAAAAATGTAAATATTAGTGCATGTGAGCATGCGATCATCAAAGCATTTCAACATAGGAATAGGTAATCATCGATGTTTTCAGGCATATGAGCATGAAGGCAAACAAACATGTGGGCATGATGATGAGAACCAACAAACAAATGATGAGAACCAACAAACATTCAAGGATCTATTGCATGTACCGGTTGGGCCTATTACAAGAGCAAGATCCAAGAATATCAAGGAAGCACTTAATGGGCTGATTCAAGGGATTTGTGCTGATTCTAACGCAAGACATTCCAAACTTGGCCCAAAGGAAGATGAAGGCATAATAAATTTAATCCAAGCTACTGAGGGCTGATCTGGCTTAATTTGGAGTGATTTAGGGCATGGATTAATGGCTGATTGACTTTCTAGCTCAATATCAGTTAATGGAGTTTTTTTTCCTATTCTGGAGCTGCTGTTTGAGACTAAATTTACCTGAATTTAGGGTTTTTATTATTTAGCATGTTTTTTTTTGGTTTAAGTGGTTTATTTCCTTGTTTTTAGGTGCATTTAATGCTTTTAGGTCAAATCTGATTCCTGATATCGTTAGGTATCAATTAGGAATTATTTTATAATATATTTTCTTGTCTGTCAAGTTTTATGGAGCCTTTAAATTGGCCCTTAAGTCTCTAAACATTTTTTCATAGATTATTGAATAAAAATCAGAAAAGGTGAGGCTTTGCTCTTCCTTTGGTTCTTAAAAAAACTGTGAACTTATCAGGGATTCTTCCTTGTGGCGTTCAAACTTTATACCTTCGGTTCGTGATTCATTTATAATCATTGGGTCAAGGTTTGTTACTTATACCTTTGGTTCGCGTTTCACTTATAAACGTTGGGTCAGGATTCAATAAAAAATCTGAATTTTAGCATTCCTGGGTAAATATTCCAATATTGTTGTTGGGTCTCAAAGTGTGTCGATTGGGGTTCGCATCACATGAGATCATCAAAGCAAGTAGACTTAGGAGAATGCAATTGTAGAGGCACGTGAACATAGAAGCATGTAATCAATAAAGCATATGAACATAGGTGCTTGTGATTGTCAAAACAAGTAGACATGTAAGCATGTTATTATCAAAGCAAGTAAATATGTGGATTGGTTATCAACAAAACATGTGAACATAAAAAGCGTGTGATCATGAAAGTAATGAAGTATATGAGCACTTAAACACCCAAGTACACATACTTCTAATCTTTCAATAACCTCAATATTCAAGTACAGTCGACAAAGTACTTAAGCACGTGCATGTAAATACACGATCACTTTAGTATTTAAGCCTATAGACATTTCATCATCCATGCTTGTATGTTTACATGTGTAGGTAATCATCAATGCGTCTAGGCATTTGAGCATGAAGACATACAAGCAAGTGGGCATGTGATCAGCAAAGCAAGTAGACATGGAAGGATACGATTATGGAGGTATGTGAACATAGAAGCATGTGATCATCAAAGTAAGTAGACATGTGAGCATGTTATCATCAAAGCAAGTAGATATGTGGGCTATTTATCAGCAAAACATATAAACATACAAGCATGTGATCATGAGAGCATACAAGCATATAAGCATTTAAGTACCCGAGTATACATACCTCTAATCTCCCAATCACCCTAATATTGAAGTACAATCGTCAGAGCATTTGAGTGCAAGAACGTGCAAATACACGATCACTTTAGCCTTCACGCCTATATACATTTTATTATTCCAGTGTGTTCACGTGTGTGGATATTAAAAATGTGACTATCAATGCATGTGAACATGCAATCATCAAAGCATTTCAACATAAGAGTAGGTAATCATCAAAGCGTCCAAGCATATAAGTATAAAGGCATATACAGGAAAGTGGGCATATGATCATCAAAGCAGGTTGACTTGCAAGCATAAGATCGTCGAAACATGTTGCAAAGAATCATGTGAACATCAAAATATGTGAATGTAGAAGCATGTGAACGTAGACATGTGTGAATGTTATCATTAAAGCAATGACGAATGTGTGCAGCTTGTCAACAAAGCATATGAACATATAAGCATGTGATCATAAGAGCATAGAATCATATGAGCACTTAAGCACCCAAGTCCACATACCTCTAATCTCCTAACAACCTCAGTATTCAGGTACAACTGTCAAAGCATTTGAGCGCATGAATGCAAATACATGATCACTTTAGTCTTCAAGCCTATATAAATTTCATCGTCCATGTGTTTGCACATGTATGTGGATATCAAAACATGCGATCATTAGAGCATTTTTACGTAGTAGGTAATCATCAAAATGTCCAAGCATATGAGCATGAAGGCATACAGGCAAGTGAGTATGTAATCATCAATGTAAGTAAACCGCATATGATCATGGAGGCATATGATCATGGAGGCATGTGAACATAAAAGCATGTAATCAACAAAGCATGTAAACGTGGTGCATGTGATCATCAAAGCAAGTAGACATGTGAGCATGTTATGATAAAAAAAAGTAGACGTGGGCTAATTATCAACAAAGCATGTGATCATAAGAGCATACAAGTATGTGAGCATTTAAGCAAGAAAGTACACCCAACTATAAGCTCTAAATCACCTTAATATTCAAATACAATCATCAAAGAATTTGAGTGCATAAATGTAAATACATGATCACTTTAGTCTTCAAGCCTATAGACATTTCATCATCCATGCAAATACATGATGGCATGTTAGCATGCGATCATCAAAGCATTTCTACGTAAAAGTAAGTAATCATCAAAGCATCTAAGCATATGAGTATGAAGACATACAGATAAGTGGGCATGTGATCATCAAAGTAAGGAGACTTGAGATTATATGATCATCAAAACATGTGACAAAGAAGCATTTCAACGTCAAAGCATGTGATCATTAAAGTAAGTAGACATATGAGAATGTTATCATCAAAGCAATGAAAAATATGTGCAGGTTATCAACAAAGCATGTGAACATACAAGCACGTGATCATAAGAACATACTTATCAAAAAAAAAAAAAAATGTGATCATAAGAACATAAAGGCATATGCTCATTTATGCCCCCAAGTACACATACATCCAACCTCCTATTCTTCTCAACATTCAAGCACAATCGTCAAAGCATTTAAACGTACAAATGTCCATCTACATGATCATCAAAGTGTTCAAGCATATGAGAATGAAGACATACAGGTAAGTGGGCATGTGATCATCAAAGCAGATAGACTTGAGATCATATGATCATCAAAGCACGTAGACATGTGAGAATGTTATCATCAAAGTAGTGACAAATGTGAGCTAGCTATTAACAAAGCATGTAACATACACGCACGTGATCATGAGAGCAAAGAAGTATATGAGTATTTAAGCATCTAAGTACGCATATCTCTGATCTCCCAATCACTTCAGTATTCCAACACAATCGTCAAAGCATTTGAGCGCATAAACGTCCAATCACAAGTTCATTTAATCCTCTAAGCCTATAAACATTTCATCACCCAATTTGTGTGCACATGTATGGATATCAAACATGTGAATATCAATGTTTGTAAGCATGCAATCAAGAAAGCATTTGAACATGGAGCAGGTAATCATCAAAGCGTCCTAGCCTATGAGTATGAAGGCATAAAGGCAAGGTTGCATGTGATCATCAAAGCCAATAGACATAGGAGCGTACAATAATGGAGGCATATGAACATAAAAGCTTGTGAGCATGTGAGCTAGTAAGGATTCAAACATGTTAACATTCAAGCATAAGGGTATACACGCATGTGAGTATACAAGCATATGATCATCCAATTGTGTGCAAATGTGGATATAAACAAAGGGTTGATGCTTAATGAGAATTAATCAATAAGGCTTATAAAAGAGCAATATTTGATTGAACATGGGCAATTACACATAAGGGTATATACAAGCATGTGAGCATGAACACACGATCATTGAGACGTGTATGCATGGAAGTATATGATCATCGAAGCATGTGAACATAGGAGAATATGATCACAAGAGGATGTGATCACCAAAGCTTTTAAACATCAAATCATATGAATATAAGAGACATATGAGCACACGAACATGTAATCGCTAAACTAAGTAGACATGTGAGTATGGAAACATACAAGCACAAGCATTTAAACGAGATCATCAAAGCATGTGCCTGCATGAGCATCCAACTACATATGATTAAACGAACATCCAACTGCATGAGCATATCAGCCTCCAAGCATATAGATATATAGTCATCCCAGTGTGCGCATATTAAGATACAAGATCTAAGAAAATCAAAGAAACACTTAATGGGGACATTCCAAGGTTGGCCCAAAGGAAGAAGAATGTGTAATAAATTTAGTCCCAACTATTGACGGCTGATTTGGCTCAATTGGGAATGATTTATGGTGTAGATTAATGGCAGATTGACTTTCTAATTTCATATCAATTAATAGATATTTTTCCTATCCTGGAGTTGCTAATTTCAGACCAAATCTATCTTAATTTTAGACTTCTACTATTTATAACGTTTTTTTAGCTATTTTCCTATTTTTGAGTTGGTAATTTCAGATCAAATCAACTTTTGTTTAGGCTTTTATTATTTAGTACGTTTTTTATGTTTTCTATTTTTAGTCATGTTTTATAAATAACATGCACTCATTGTAATAGAGTATTATGAAATAAAAATAAGAAAAACGTGAGGTTTTGCTTCTTCTCTTGGTTCTTCAAGAACTAATTTATAAAGGATTTTTCCTTGTGGCGTTCAAATTTTATACCTTTGGTTCATGATTTAGTTATAATCATTAGGTCGGGGTCTGTTACTTATCCTTTGGTTTGCATTTCATTTATAAGCATTGGGTCAGGGTTTCTATCAAAATCTGAATTTTGGCTTTCTTGGGCAAGTATTCCAATATTATTTTTTGGGTCTCACAGCATGTCAATTGAGGTTCACATCACTTGTCACGAGCTCAAGCCAAGCCTGAGCTTTTAACTTTTATTGACTAGCCAAACTTGGACATGCACTACTCGACAAAGCTCAGCTCGTTTATAACCCTATTTTTAGCCCAAAACTAGATTTTAGCCCAAAGATAATAAGATTTCATACTTTTTAACCTGAAAATTAAAGAAAAAAAAATGATGTGGCCAACATGGGACCACTAATAATCATCTTAATCTTTTCCTTCCCTCTAAATTGACCAAGCACCACTTTCAACTTTAGTTACATTTAAAAGAATAGAAAATAAAAAAGTTTTTAGTTATTCACGTATGATCCTTCCTCATTAACCATCTAATGTAAAGTTGTTAGTTTCCCAAAATTTAAAAAAAAAAAAAAAAAAAAAGGTTTACAAATGGAATAGGGTAAGGTGGATTAAGGTTGCATAATAGAGGGCTCTATAGGTGAGTTAAGTAACAAAATTGGCCTAACCACAGGTGAGTTAAGTCTAATTTCCCTCCATTTTTTCCCTAAAAGGTAATAATTTTCATTATTTATAATTTGACTCTTTTTGGTGAAATAATTTGGCAAAACTATAATGTTGGTTTCACAAGTTTACCCTACGTGTGCAATTGGTCCTTAAGTTTAAACCAAGCACAATTGGTCCCTCAAGTTTTAAAACTGAGCCGCATTAGTCCTTTTATTAACTGCCGTTAGTAGTGTTATAAACGTGGTTAATAGAACAATGATTTGTTATTTTTTTAATGATATGACATTTTTTTATTAAAAAATTACGAAATGCGAAGTTGGGTCAAAATGTGAAACCCAGCTTTGATTTCTTCCCATAAACAATAGACAAATGCAGCTAAGAGAAGGGAGCCAAGCCCAGAACCAGTGCCTCCGCCTGCAGCATTAAAAACCAGAAATCCTTAGAGGCCAATGCAGTTGTTGGCAAGCTTTTGATACGGTCCAGGCATAGATCAACAATCTCCTTGCCAACTAAGGTAGGTCAAGCTGGTAAGAATGTGAAGTTTGGTTTGGATGTTCATTCAGTGCCTGATCCGCTGATGTTGGAAACGACGTTGTCATTTGGGTCCATTTCGTCTTCGCCTTCGCTTGCAAATTTGTGGCTGATTCAAGTTCATGTAGAGGATGGTGGCAGTGGTGATGGGGTTTCAGTGGCGGATCAGAAACTTTTTTTTTTTTTTTAATTTTATAAATGGCAGATCAGAAACTTTTTATTTTATTTTATTTTTATAAATGGCGGATCAGAAACTTGGTAATGAGGAAGTAGTTTTGTTTTAGATGCTGTAATTAAAATGGCACAAAAAAGAAAAAACACAAGTGTGAAATGCTTACTAGAATAGTGGCCATGGGCAATGTTGTTGGAGCATCTCACATGTAAATTTATTTTATAAATTTTTTAATAAAAGAAATGCCACAACAATAAAAAATAAAAAAAAAATGCCAAATTATTATTCCGTTAGATACGTAAGTAACACTACTAATAACTTTTAGTAAAATGACTAATACAACTCAATATAAATACATGTGAGGTGTGGGAGATAAGGGTCGGAGTTCAAATTTTCAAGAAGAAGCTTCATACACATACACTTAGATTAAGCTAGAGTAGAATTCTATTTTGTATAAAAAATAAAAAAAATAAAAAAAACTTGAGGGACCAATTGCACTTGCTTTAAACTTGAAGGACCAACATTGTAGTTTCGCCAAATAATATTATATATAAATCTCATGGCGCCCTTTAGGTAATTTTGTAATTGGAAATGTAGCAATTTAATTATGATAAATATAAATTATTACATTTTGGAAAAAAAAAAAAAAAAAGTAATCACTCATCATGTCAGTAGTTTGTAATTTTTTTTTTTTTTTTTGTAAAAAAGTTTGTATCTCTAGCATTAGGGGTGTCAATTCTTGTTCGCGTATAGGGTTTGTGCCGTGTTAACTTATGAGTATCTCACTATATGATTCAATACTAACCTGACATGTTTATTAAATGGGTCAAGATTCTTCAAGCCTAACAAGACTCATTTCTTAAACGGGTTAATCATGTCAACTTGTTTATCAAATTTTATTTAAAAATCTAAAAAAAATAATAAATTTTAGGAAATAAAATTGCGTTCATGTTTAATATATAGGGCAGAAAATAAACTACAACAACTTATAAGTATATATGGTTTCAAAGGTATATTGATAAAATGTCATTTAATTAAACGGGTCAGACAAGTTAAACAAGTTTTATGGGTTGAACACTAACCCAACCCGTTTATTAAACAGGTTAGTCGTATCAAACTGGATATGACGCTAACCCATTAAGTCTCAACCCATAACCTACTAATTACGTGTCATGTCGTATCGGGTTTATGAGTTGTGTCCAATTTTGCCACCCATATCTAGCATTAAACTTAATAAAGGGTTTAAATATGATAGGATTTACAAGGAATCCTTATAGCATTAAATTTAATTAAAATATATAGGGAGAACTATATAAAATAATAATAAAAAGTTTTAATTTTGTTAATTATAGCTCCCAAAAGTGTTTTAATTTAAGGCCTCTGTTCATCACTGTTTATTTTTCTGTCAATAATCTAGATGGTAAAAGAGCATAGAGAAAGTGGGAAAATATTGATTAAACTTTGTACTTTACCTAAACCTTGTTCATGAATCAATTTGGTAGACTAAGAGTAGTTAAATAGAGAGGATAGAGAGAGAAAGTCATGTTTAAAGAGAAGAGTACACCTAGAGCAAGAATGCAATTTTCATAAAATCATAATTGATTATGTGAGTGAAATATAAAATTTAATCAACTATTTTCCTTTTTCTTTTACTCCATTACAATCCAAAAAAACGTAAAAGAATAACAAGATTGATAACGAGTCTAGGCTTACCACTAACATTACGTTTCCATTTATCAATAATCACTCACTATGTCAACAATTTGTATTTTTTTTTTTTTTGGTAAAAATGTTTGTATCTCTAGAATTAGGGATGGCAATTCTTGTTCATGTGTCAGGTTTGTGCCGTGTCAACTTATGAGTATCTGACTATATGAGTCAACACTAAAATGACATGTTTATTAAAAAACGTGTCAAGATTTCTCAACCTTAACATGACTAATTTTTTAAATGGGTCAATTGTGTCCATCTGTTTATCAGATTTTATCAACAAAAAAAAAAAAAAAAATCTGAAAAACAAAATATACAACTAATAAATTTTAGGAAATAAAATTGTGTTCATATTTAATATATAGGGCAGAAAATAAACTACTACAACTAATAAGTTTATATATGTAGGGTTTGAAAAGTATATAGGTAAAATCTCATTTAATTATACAGGTTAGACAAGTCAAACAGGTTTCATGGGTTGGACACTAACCCAACCCGTTTATTCAACGGGTCAGTCATGTCAATTCAAATATGACGTTAACACATTAAGTCTCAACTCATAACTTGCTAATTACATGTCATGTCATGTCGGATTCGCAAGTCGTGTCCAATTTTACCACCCCTATTTAGCATTACTCTTAACAGAGGGTTTAGATATCATAGGATTTATAAGGAATCCTTATAGCATTAAATTCAATTATATTCAAACTATAAACACATTGAAAGTTCCTCCAAACCCAACATTTTAAAGCATCTACTTCATACCCTCAACTAAACCTATATTCAAAACTCAGCGAACCAATGCATCTATTTATCTTATTTTAGTCAATGTCAAGTTCTTTTTCATTTTATACTTATTAATCTAAATTTCTTTCTAATATCAATTTTTGAATAAATATTTCATTGTTTTGGGTTTTTAAAATTTTGAAGTAATTAAAGTTGGGAAATTCCATGACATGGCAACAAATTCGAAAGATATTATAATTTGTTCTTTCTAAAAAGTGCAAAAGGCATAAAAACAATTTTTGAATAGTTGCTTTTAATACTACACATATTTATAAAGAGAATTGGCTCCTGTGGTTTTGGACTTCGTTCATTGGTCATACTGGCTCATGCCTAGTCCTGAACCAGTAATTGCAAGAGGTTCAACTCTATTTAGGCGGAAGCATCAATTATGATCAAAATATTTTTACACGTGTTTTGTGAAAAAAATTTATTTATGTGTATTCTGTTAGTTTTTATTTTTAGGTGATGAAAATAATTTTTAAAATTAGTAACCAAACAAGCTATTATTATTTTTTCAACAAAAATATTATTATTCAATAAGACTAACAGGCCAAATCATATATCAAATACATTTATATATTTAAAGTTAAATTTGAGAGAAAATTTAATATGATTCTACAATTGAAATTTAATTTTGTATCACATGTTACATCTAAATTTTTATATTTTAGTGTTAAGTGAATCATTTAGTGCAAAAGACGAGGAGTCCAGCATAAGTAAACCAAAAAATCCAATCATTCATCTAATTTATACTTCTATGCTATTTTTTAAGTTGTCATCATAAAATGTCAAATTTTGTGAGACGTGTCCCGTCTAAATCTAAATTTTTTAATTTTTGTGTCAAGTAAGTTATTCAGATCAAAAAATGAGTCTGGTTTAATTTGTAAATGAACTAAGTCATTCATGAACAACTCGAGTTCAACTTGATAAAAAATGTGTTCATATTTGTTTGTTTATAAATAAGCTAAACTTGAGTCTTAGTTTTATATTTGTTTAATATACAAGTTGACACCAAGCAAAAAAAATTGTTCATGAACAAGCTCGTGTGCTATAAGGTTTAAAACAAAACAATTTATGCATAAAATCATTTAAGTTTATATGTGTTTGCTAAATAAACTTATTACACATGTCTTAATAATGATATGACCAACATGGGACCACTATCCATTACATTAATTTTTTCCCTCCCTCTAAATTGGCCAAGCACCACTTTAGACTTAAGTTACGTTTAAAAGAATAAAAATAAATAAATAAATAAATAAATAAATAAGTGGGCCCAGTATGATCTTTCCCCATCAACCATCTAATGTAAAGTTATGAAACATGCTAGTCTTTTCCCATTTATAATAATGACAAACAAGTATTTTTCTAGTTTTTCACCATCTTATGAGCATGTAAAATTTGTATTTTGAACAACTGTTAAAACTGTAGAATCAGAAGAATAAATGAATAGATTTAATTCCGTAAAATTTAAATTTGAGTAATGGCTAATTATAAGTGTGACTATAAGCATAATAAAATGAGTATACTTTTTTTATACTTGATTTTGGAAATTTAAGCATTTAATAATGTAATTTTCTTAGATCTCAAACTTGAAAGTTTGACGTGAGTTCGAGTGCTTGACGTGAGCTCGAGTGCTTGACATATTAAGCTCGAGTTTATCTTGACTGACTAATCAAGTCAAGCCAAAAAGCTTGGGCTTAACTTGATTGATGAGCCAAGCACAAACATTATTTCAGACTTGCCATGATTGATGAGCCAAGCTTGAACATGCACTATTCGATAAAACTTGGCTTGTTTATAGCCCTATTTTTAACTCACAACTAGAGTTTAGCCCAAATGTAATAAAATTTAAGGGGAAAAAAAGAAGAAGAAGAAATTTTGAGCTAAACTTGAAAAGGCAATCTATAAAAAAAATCAATTTAAACCCCAGTTAGTCCAAAATGGAACGAAAGGATCTAAACTTGACCAAGTAGACCAAATTGGACTTAAGTATACCTAATTGAACAGAATGTGACCGAAGTAGACCTAGTTAGCCCGAAAAAGAATTGGTTAATTTTTAGGGAGAACAAATTATGTTGAATAGATTTTAGAAAAAAAAAATTATATATTATATTACAATTACAAAATAATTAATTATTCTCACATATTGCGTGGGTCTGCAACTAGTAATTGTAAAAGCAACAGCCAAAAAACCTACTGATAAAGGTAGAGAATGTCAAAGAGGTTCTTAGTGCACATCTCTTTATTAAACAAAAATGCAGAGTAGAAATCGAGTAAAAGTCACGTGACGAAGACATGGTGTAAGGAGAATCTTTAATTTCTTGATGCGAACCCCAATCGACACGCTTTGAGACCCGACAACAATATTGGAATATTTACCCAGGAATGCTAAAATTCAGATTTTTTATTGAACCCTGACCCAACGTTTATAAGTGAAACGCGAACCAAAGGTATAAGTAACAAACCTTGACCCAATGATTATAAATGAATCACGAACCGAAGGTATAAAGTTTGAACGCCACAAGGAAGAATCCCTAAAAAGTTCACAGTTTTTTTTTAAGAACCAAAAGAAGAGCAAAGCCTCACCTTTTCTGATTTTTATTCAATAATCTATGAAAAAACGTTTACAGACTTAAGGGCCTATTTAAAGGCTCCATAAAACTTGACAGACAAGAAAATATATTCTAAAATAATTTCTAATTGATACCTAACCATATCAGGAATCAGATTTGACCTAAAAGCATTAAATGCACCTAAAAACAAGAAAATAAACCACTTAAACCTAAAAAAAGTGCTAAATAATAAAAACCCTAAATTCAGGTAAATTTAGTATGAAACAGCAGCTACAGAATAGGAAAAAAACTCCATTAACTGATATTGAGCTAGAAAATCAATCAGCCATTAATCCACGCCCTAAATCACTCCAAATTAAGCCAGATCAGCCCTCAATAGCTTGGATTAAATTTGTTATGCCTTTATCTTCCTTTGGGCCAAGTTTGGAATGTCTTGCGTTAGAATCAGCCCAAATCTCTTGAATCAGCCCATTAAGTGCTTCCTTGATATTCTTGGATCTTACTCTTGTAATAGGCCCAACTGGTACATGCAATAGATCCTTGAATGTTTGTTGGTTCTCATCATTTGTTTGTTGGTTCTCATCACTTCCTCAACATTCCGCCATGGAACACGCCCACCTTGCTGCCTGTTGTGGATGTCATGTTTCAGGCCTCTAGGAGTTCCTGCTTCTACCCTATCCAATCTTTCATGAATAGGCTCAATTTCAGCCTTCAACATACGCCTCATCTCCTCTAACAGTGCTTGCATTTTGAGGTTCTGATCTTTGGTTGTCGAAGTTCTTTGGTTGTGTCTTCTTTTTTATTATTTGCCAGGTTTAAAATCTGCAAAACAAAGTTAGAGTCCTCACAGGCCCTCCCTCTCGTGTTTCACTCAAGAATTGATACACTCGCACTCGTGTTTTCACTCTAAACGGCTTTTACCCTTTAATGGTCTCACACACTCTTGCCTTTTTCCACTCTTTTGTGTCTTCTTTAGTTCTTAATCGAACTTCAAGAAACTAATTCAAAATAATCCAGCAGTAATTTAAAATGAGAAACAACCAAAACTCATCAAAAAGGTCAAGAACTTTTGAATAAGGTGAAGAACAAGATTTAGAATTTTTTTTTTTTTGTTTTTTTTCTAAGCAAGGAACAGGAAATAGAATGAAAATAAAAGATGGTCAAACTTATCTTAGACCAAAGCTCTGATACCAAAATGATATGAACTCCACCAACAATTGTGATGAAACTCAATAACAATGATGGTTTGGAACCCCAAGATCGTGTAGACAAGATTTGTTGAGCCTTGACCCATCACCTAACTAGATGAAAAACCAAGACTATGATGGACTGAAATGCTACACCAAGAATTCCTAAGAAACTCTCAGGAATCAAGGTGATAAGTTTGGTTGTTTGAACGCCACAAGATTAATTTAATAAGTTCAAGAGTTATTTCAAGAACCAAGAGGAACACAAGACCTCACAAGGAGAATAGTTTTCTGAAAACCAAAAAATTAAATCTAAAATTCGTACTACCCATCTATATACCTGGAACAACCCTCCAAGAATAGGCAAAGTCATAATTACAGTTTTAAAAACAGCACAAAAAATTAACCTAAACAAGTTCCCACGTTTTTTTGGATTCTTGGACATTTAAAGGCAGCCAAACATAGCTAATTAGCCTCTTTAATTGCTTTGGTGACATCCAAGCCTTAATTATTATTTGAGCCCATCTTGGTCTTTTCAGAATCAACCCAATTCTCTTGGACTAGCCCATTAGTGCTTCCTTGAAACGTTTGGCTCTAAGTCTTATAATTGGACCACTAAGAAGTGACAAAGGGTCATGTGCAAATTTAACTCCATTTCTACGTGTATGATCAGCATGACCAGCTACTTGATTTGCATCAGAAATCGTTGCAACTAATCAAAATAACCCTAAACTAAGCTAAAATACCCCCAATTTTTCAGATTGTTGAGGTGCTTTGGTCGGTTAGAAGTTGTTTTGCGCAGTCTAGCAGATTTTATGGCATTTTGCACAACTTTACAGTGTCGACGTGTATTTTTTTAATCATTTTAAATGTTTAGGTCACTTTACTCATTTACGAGATATCGAGACTTGACTGTTTATTCTAACTGTTAAGGGTATTTTTGTGATTTTAGAAGTTTTGGGGTTATTAAATGGTAGTTTTAGAGATTATGACGCTATTTTGGTCTGCTAAGAATTTTCAAGCGATTTTTTTTTTGGGAAATTTTTTGGTTTTATGGGTATTTTGGTGATTTTGGGTGTATATTTCCCATTCTAGTGATTTCCAGGGTATTATTTTTATCAAAAAAAATTATTTTACCTGTGAGAATTTCTAAAATATTACAAAAACTTTAAATACACCAAAACATCTAAAATGACCCCTAAGTACTGCAAAAATGACAAAAAACTACCACGAATGTCCAGAATACCTAACCCTAGAAAATGGCCAAAACGTCCCCAGAAGAACCACAATACCCTCGAAAACTTTTAGAATGACCAAAACACCATCGAAACCTCAAAAATAAGCAAAATACCTCAGAAATCTCTAAAAATGACCAAAATACCCACAAACTTAGCCAAAATACATTCCATTTTCTAGATTTCGGTGGTATTTCGGTCTGTTTCAAGTTGTTTTGCCCATTTTAGAGGATTTTAGGGCATTATGCTCATTTTAGCAATGTCGAGGGATTTTTTTTTAATCCTTTTAGATGTTTGGCGCATTTTGTTCATTAATGAAGTATTGAGATTTGACAGCTCATTCTAGCCATTTTTGGGTTATTTTGGTCATTTTTGCTATTTTGGGGGTTATTTTAAAGGTTTTAGAGATTTTAAGGCTAATTTGGTCAATTAAGAGTTTTGGGAGGTTTTTTTTGGACATTTTGTGGTTCTGAGAGTATTTTGGTGATTTTGGGGGTATAATGGCCATTATAGTGATTTCGAGGATATGTTTTTGTCAAAAAAAATTATTTTACCCGTGAGAATTATTAAAGTATCAAAAAACGTATAAATACTGCAAAACATCTAAAATGACTTCCTAAAACTGCCAAAATGAATAAAATGCTCAACAAATGCCCAAAATATTTAAAAACCTTAGAAAATCACCAGAACGCCCCCAAAACGACCACAATACCCCAGAACACCTTTAAAATGATCAAAACAACGTCGAAACCTCCAAAATAAGCAAAATACCCTTGAAACCCCTGTAAATAGTCAAAATAACCCTAAACTTTGCCAAAATAAAACCAATTTTTTAGATTTTTCGAGTACTTTGGCCGGTTGCAAGTTGTTTTGCACTGTCTAGCGGATTTTCGAGAATTTTGCTCATTTTTACAATGTCGACATGTATTTTTTAATCATTTTAAATGTTTAGGGCACTCTAGTCATTTACGAGATAACGAGACTTGACCGCTTATTCTAACCGGTTAAGGGTATTTTTGTAATTTTAGAAGTTTTGGGATTGTTAAATAGTCGTTTTAGAGATTATGACGCTATTTTGGTTAGTTAAGAGGTTTCAAGAGATTTGTTTTTGGACATTTTGTCATTTTAGGGGTATTTTGGTGATTTTGGGTGTATATTTTGCCATTCTAGTGATTTCTAGGGTATTGTTCTTATCAAAGAAAAATTAATTTACCAGTGACCAAAAACGTCCCTAGAAGAACCACAATACGTTAATGAAAACTTTTCAAATGACCAAAACTCCATCGAAACATAAAAAATAAGCAAAATAACTTTGAAATATCTACAAATGACTAAAATACCCCCGAACTATGCCAAAATACATTCGATATTCTAGATTTCAGCGATATTCGGTCAGTTTCAAGCTGTGTTGCCAATTTTCGAGGATTTTAGTGCTTTATGCTCATTTTAGCAATGTCGAGGGGTGTTTTTAATCCTTTTAGATGTTTAGAGCATTTTGTTCATTCATGAGTTATTGAGATTTGACTGCTCATTCTAGCAGTTTTAAGGGTATTTTGGTCATTTTTTATGTTTTGGGGTCATTTTAGAGGTTTTAAGGCTATTTTGGTCAAATAAGAGGTTTTGGGGTTTTTTTTTTTGGACATTTTGTGGTTTTGAGGGTATTTTGGTGATTTCGGGAGTATAATGACCATTATAGTGATTTCAAGGGTATATTTTTGTCAAAAAAAATTAGTTTACCCGTAAGAATAACCAAAGTATCAAAATATGAATAAATATAGCAAAACATCTAAAATGACCCCCTTAAACTACCAAAATGAATAAAATGCTCAACAAATGCCCAAAATATACAAAACTTTAGAAAATGTCCAAAGCGCCCCTAAAACGACCACAATACCTTCGAAAACTTTTAAAATGATTAAAACACCGTCGAAACCTCCAAAATAAGCAAACTACCATCGAAACTTTTGTAAATAATCAAAATAACCCTAAACTAAGCCAAAATACAATCAATTTTTCAGATTTTTTGGGTACTTTGGTCGGTTGCAAGTTGTTTTGCATAGTCTAGTGGATTTTAGGGCATTTTGCTCATTTTTACAGTGCCGACGTGTATTTTTTAATCATTTTAAATGTTTAGGGCACTTTGATCATTTACGAGGTATCGAGACTTGACTGTTTATTCTAACCGGTTAAGGGTATTTTCATGATTTTAGAAATTTTGGGGTTATTAAATAGTCGTTTTAGAGATTATGACGCTATTTTGGTCAGTTAAGAGGTTTCGAGAGATTTTTTTTGGGACATTTTGTTGTTTTATGGGTATTTTGGTGATTTTGGGTGTATATTTGCTATTCTAGTGATTTCCAGGTTATTGTTTTTATTATTAAAAAAAAAAACTATTTTACCTGTGAGAATTTTTAAAATATTGGAAAAACTTTAAATACACCAAAACATCTAAAATGACCCCTACGTGTTGCAAAAATGACTAAAAACCACCACGAATATCCAGAATACCTAAAACCCAAAAAAATGACCAAAACGTTCCCAGAAGAACCACAATACCCCTTGAAAACTTTTAAAATGACCAAAACACCATCGAAAACTCAAAAATAAGCAAAATAACTTCAAAATCTCTAAAAATGACCAAAATACCCCCAAACTAAGCCAAAATACATTCGATTTTCTAGATTTCGGCAGTATTTCGATTTGTTTCAAGTTGTTTTGCCCATTTTCTAGGATTTTAGGGGGTTATGATCATTTTTAGCAATGTCGAGGGTTATTTTTAATCCTTTTAGATGTTTGGGGCATTTTGGTCATTCATGAGGTATTGAGATTTGACTTCTAACTCTAGCCGTTTTAGGGGTATTTTGGTCATTTTTTATGCTTTGGGGTCATTTTAGAGGTTTTAGAGATTTTAAGGCTATTTTGGTCAATTAAGATGTTTGAGGGGTTTTTTTTTTAACATTTTGTGGTTTTGAAGGTATTTTTATGATTTTGAGAGTATAATGACCATTATAGTGATTTTGAGGGTATATTTTTGTCAAAAAAAATTATTTTACTTGTAAGAATTACCCAAATATCAAAAACCTATAAATACAGCAAAAAATCTAAAATGACCCCCTTAAAATGCCAAAATGAATAAAATGCTCCACGAATGCCGAAAATATCCAAAAACCCTAGAAAATGAACAAAACGCCCCCAAAACGACCACAATACCCCCGAAAACTTTTAAAATGATCAAAACACCATCGAAATCTCTAAAATAAGCAAAATACTATCGAAACTTCTGTAAATAATCAAAATAACCCTAAACTAAGCCAAAATACCCCCAAATTTTCAGATTTTTGAGATATTTTGGTCGGTTTCAAGTTGTTTTGCATAGGCTAGCAAGTTTTAGGGCATTTTGCTCATTTTAACACTGTCGATGTGTATTTTTTAATCATTTTAGATGTTTAAGGCACTTGGTCATTTACGAGGTATCGAGACTTGACTGCTTATTCTTACCGGTTAAGGGTATTTTCGTGATTTTAGAAGTTTTAGGGTTATTAAATGGTTGTTTTAGATATTATGATGCTACTTTGGTCAGTTAAGAGGTTTCGAGAGATTTTTTTTTGGAAATTTTGTCGTTTTAGGAGTATTTTGGTGATTTTGAGTGTATATTTGCCATTCTTGTGATTTCCAGGGTAATATTTTTATCAAAAAAAATTATTTTACCTGTAAGAATTTTTAAAATATTTGAAGACTTTAAATACACCAAAACATCTAAGATAATCAAAATGCCCTCAAAACGACCACAATACCCCCAAAAACTTTTAAAATGATCAAAACACTATCGAAACCTCTAAAATATGCAAAATACCATCGAAACATCGAGAGCATACAAGCATATAAGAATTTAAGCACCCAAGTATGCATACCTCTAATCTCTCAATCACCTCAATATTTAAGCACAATCGTCAAAGTATTTGAGAGAACGAATGTCCAAATACACAATAAAAAATGTGCAAATAAATACATGTGAGTATGCGATTATCAAAGCAGTTCAACATAGGAATAGGTAATTATCAAAGCGCCCAAGCATATGAGCATGAAGACATACAGAAAAGTGGGCAAGTCATCATTAAAGCAAGCAAACATGGGAGAAAATGATCATCGAGATATGTGAATATAGAAGCATGTGATTAACAAAGCATATGGACATAGGAGTATGTGATCATCAAAGCAAGTATACATATGAGTATGTTATTATCAAAGCAAGTAGATATGTAGGATAGTTATCAAGAATATGATCATAAAAGAATGTGATAATGAGAGCGTACAAGCATGTAAGCACCCAAGTAATCTCCCAATCAACTCAGTATTTAAGTACAATTGTCAAAGCATCTAAGTGCACGAACGTGCAAATAAACGATCACTTTAGCCTTCAAGCCTAAAGACATTTCATCATCTAAGTGTGTGCACATGTGTGTGGATATAAAACATGTGAATATCAATGCATGTGAGCATGCGATCATCGAAGCATTTTAACATAGGAGTAGGTAATCATCAAAGTGTCCAAGCATAAGAGCATGAAGCCATATAGGCAATTGGACACGGGAGCATATGATTATCAAGGCATGTAAACATGGGAGCATGTGATTAACGAAGTCTATAAACATAAGAGTATGTGATCATCAATAAAAGTAGACATGTGAGCATGCTATCATCAAAGCAAGTAGACAAGCATGTGAGCATTTAAACACCTGAGTACACATACCTTTAATCACCTAATCACCTCAGTATTCAAGTACAATCGTCAAAGCATTTGAGCGCATCAATGAATACATGATCACTTTAGTCTTCAAACCTATAGACATTTCATTATCCATATGTGTGTACATATGTATGGATATCAAACATGTGAATATCAATGCATGTTAGCATACAATCGTCAAGGCATTTCAACGTAGGAGATGGCAATCATATAAGCATATGAGCATGAAGGCATACCAGCAAGTGGGTATGTGATCATCAAAGCAGGTGGACATAGGAGCATACGACTATCGAGACATGTGAATATAAAAGCATGTGATCACCAAAGCCTGTGATTCAAAGAAAGTAGACGTGAGCATGTTATCATCAAAGTAAGTAAGGGCATGTTTGGTACATGTGTTTAAGCACATGTTATCAGTTTTTAAACATCATACGTATTTTCATGAACTTTTTCACATGCATATTTCCAAAAAGCTGAAAACTGTTGTTCAAACACACATACCAAATGGGTCCTAAATATGTGGGCTAGTTATCAACAAAGTATGTGAACATATAAGCATGTGATCATGAGAGCATACAAGTATGTGAGCATTTAAGCACCCAAGTACACATAGCTCTAATCACTGAATCACCTTAGAGCAGGTGGACATAAGAGCATACAATTATAGAGGTATGTGAATAAAGAAGCATGTGATCACCAAAGCTTGTGATTCAAGGAAAGTAGACGTGAGCATGTTATCATCAAAGGAAGTAGATATATGGGCTAGTTATCAACAAAGCATGTGAACATATAAGCATATGAGCATTTAAGCACCCAAGTACCGAATCACCTCAGCATTCAACCACAATCGTCAAAGCATTTGAGCACACAAATGTCCACGAATGTCCAACTACACGATCACTTTAGCCTTCAAGCTTATGCACATTTCATCATCCAAGTGTGCAAATTTGTGTGGATATAAAAAATGTCAATATCAATGCATGTGAGCTTGCAATCATTAAAGCATTTCAGCATAAAAGTAGGTAATCACCAAAGAGTCTAAGCATATAAGTATTAAGGCGTACAGGCAAATGGATATGTGATCATTAAAGTGGGTGGACGTGGGAGCATACAATTATAGAGGTACGTGAATATAGACGCATGTGATCACCAAAGCCAGTGAACATAGGAGTATGTGATCATCAAAGAAAGTAAATATGTGAGCATGTTATCATCAAAGTAAGTAGATATATGGGCTGGTTATCAACAAAGTATGTGATCATGAGAGCATACAAGTATGTGAGCATTTAAGCACCTAGGCACACATATCTTTAATCTCTCAATCACCTCAACATTCAAGCACAATCAGCAAAACATTTGAGCACATGAATGTCCAACTACACGATCACTTTAGCCTTCAAGCTTATAGACATTTCATAATCCAAATGTGTGCACATGTATCAATATCAAAAATATGAAAATCAACGCATGCGAGCATGCAATCATTAAATCATTTCAACACAGGTGTATGTAATCATCAAAGCATACAAGCAAGAGAGCAAGGGATCATCAAAGCTCGTAGACACGGGAGCATACGATCATAAAGACATGTGAACATAAAAACATGTGATCAACAAAAGATGTGAACATAGGAGTATATGATCATCAAAGCAGATAGATATGTGGGCTAGTTATCAACAAAGCGTGTGAACATAGAAGTATGTAATGATGTAAACATACAAGCATGAGAGCATTTAAGCACCCAAGTACAAATACCTCAAATTTCCCATCACCTCAACATTAAAGCAAAATCGTAAAAACATTTAGCACACACACGTGCAAATACAAGATCACTTTAGCCTTCAAACTTATAGACATTTCATAATCTAATTTGTAAACATGTATGTGGATATCAAAATGTGAATATCAATGCATGTCAGTATGCGATCATCTAAGCATTTCTACATCGAGTAGGTAATCATCAAAGCGTTCAAGCATATGAGCATGAAGACATACAGCCATGTGGGCATGTGATTATCAAAGTAGATAGTCATGTGAGTTTATGATCATCGAAACGTGTGACCAAAAAAGCACGTGACCATTTAAGCATGTGGACATAGAAGTATGTGACAATCAAAGTAAGTAGATATGTGTGAATGTTATCATTAAAGCAATGACAAATGTGTGTTAGCTTATCAACAAAGCATGTGAACATACAAGCATGTAAACATTCAAGCACCCAAGTACACATACCTCCAATCTACTAACCACCTCAATATTCTAGTACAATCATCAAAGCATTTGATTGAATGAACATGCAAATACATGATCACCATAGCCTTCAAACCTATAGACACTTCATCATTAAGTGCGTGCACATATGTGTGGATATAAAAAATGTAAATATTAGTGCATGTGAGCATGCGATCATCAAACTTGGCCCAAAGGAAGATGAAGGCATAATAAATTTAATCCAAGCTATTGAGGGCTGATCTGGCTTAATTTGGAGTGATTTAGGGCGTGGATTAATGGCTGATTGACTTTCTAGCTCAATATCAGTTAATGGAGTTTTTTTTCCTATGCTGGAGCTGCTGTTTCAGACTAAATTTACCTGAATTTAGGGTTTTTATTATTTAGCACGTTTTTTTTAGGTTTAAGTGGTTTATTTCCTTATTTTTAGGTGCATTTAATGCTTTTAGGTCAAATCTGATTCCTGATATGGTTAGGTATCAATTAGGAATTATTTTATAATATATTTTCTTGTTTGTCAAGTTTTATGGAGCCTTTAAATAGGCCCTTAAGTCTGTAAACGTTTTTTGATAGATTATTGAATAAAAATCAGAAGAGGTGAAGCTTTGCTCTTCCTTTGGTTCTTAAAAAAAAACTGTGAACTTATCAGGGATTCTTCCTTGTGGCGTTCAAACTTTATACCTTCGGTTCGTGATTCATTTATAATCATTGGGTCAAGGTTTGTTACTTATACCTTTGGTTCGCGTTTCACTTATAAACGTTGGGTCAGGGTTCAATAAAAAATCTGAATTTTAGCATTCCTGGGTAAATATTCCAATATTGTTGTTATATCTCAAAGTGTGTCGATTGGGGTTCGCATCATTTGGTATCAGAGCAAAGGTTCTAAAATCAGTTTTCTATCCCTTTTTTTTCTTGTTTCCTGTTATCATCATAG